>CAJQUW010009552.1:0-65711 GCA_907163375.1 Prostheceraeus crozeri
AACATTATTCTTAACATATACACGATTGGAACTTTATTCTTAACTTGTAAACGGTTGAAACTTTATTTTTAACTTGTATACGGTTGAAACTTACTTTCTAAACGTACACATTATTGAAACTTTAATTTTAACTTTTCAACTGTTGAAACTTTATTTCATTTCTGACATACAAGCAGATAAAACTTTATTCTTAACTTGTAAACTGGTGAAACTTCATTCTATTTCTAACATACAAACAGATTAACTTTATTCTTAACATACACACTATTGAAACTTTATTTTTAACTTGTAAACTGGTGAAACATTTTATTCATTTCTGACATACAAGCAGATAAAACTTCATTCTTCACTTGTAAACTGGTGAAGCTTCATTTTAGTTCTAACATACAAACAGATAAAACTTTATTCTTAACATATGCACTATTGATACATTAGTTTTAACTTGCAAACTATTGAAACTTTATTCTTAACTTGTAAACGGTTAAAACTTTGTTTTATTTCTAACATACAAACAGATAGAACTTTATTCTTAACTTGCCAACTGGTGAAACTTCATTCTATTTCTAACATACAAACAGATAAACCTTTATTCTTAACATACACACTATTGAAACTTTATTCTTAACTTGTAAACTATTGAAACTTTATTTTTAACTTGTAAACGGTTCAAACTTTGTTTCTAACGTACACATTATTGAAACTTTAATTTTAACTTTTCAACTGGTGAAACTTTATTTCATTTCTGACATACAAGCAGATAAAACTTTATTCTTAACTTGTAAACTGGTCAAACTTCATTCTATTTCTAACATACAAACAGATAAAACTTTATTCTTAACATACACACTATTGAAACTTTATTTTTAATTTGTAAACGGTAACGGTTGAAACTTTATTTCTAACGTACACATTATTGAAACTTTGTTTTTAACTGTTCAACTGGTGAAACTTTATTTCATTTCTGACATACAAGCAGATAAAACTTTATTTTTAACTTGTAAACTGGCGAAGCTTCATTTTATTTCTAACATACAAACAGATAAAACTTTATTCTTAACATACTCACTATTGAAACATTAGTTTTAACTTGCAAACTATTGAAACTTTAATTTTAACTTGTTAACGGTTGAAACTTTGTTTTATTTCTAACATACAAACAGATAAAACTTTATTCTTAACTTGTAAACTGATGAAACTTCATTTTATTTCTAACATATAAAGAGATAGAACTTTATTCTTAACTTGTAAACTGATGAAACTTCATTCTATTTCTAACATATAAACAGATAGATTTTATTCTGAACATGCACACTATTGAAACTTTATTCCTAACTTGTAAACTATTGAAACTTTATTTTTAACTTGTAAACGGTTGAAACTTTGTTTTATTTCTATCATACAACGCGTTTGTGAAGCTTGATTCTATCATGTCAGTACGACACACATTTGATTTACAAAACATGCCTTGAATAGTCATACGATGAAGTTCTTACTTTCATTTATTTCTAACGTACACACTGTTGAAACTTTATTTTTCAACTTGTAATCTGTTGAAACTTTACTTTGTTTCTAACATATAAACAGCTAAAACTTTATTTCTAACGTACACACTGTTAAAACTTTATTTTTAACTTGTAAACGGCTGAAACTTTATTTCTAACGCAGAAAGCGCTTAAACTTTATTTCCATCATACACACTATTGAAACTTTATTTTAATCTGTAAACTGTTGAAACGATATTTTTTCATTTACAACTAGTCGAACGCTGAGTCTAACTTGCAAACTAGTAAATCTTACGATCTTGTCTTACAAACAGTTATACCTTTCTTTTCTAGCATATAAACTGTCATACCTCTATTCCTAACATACAACCAGTTAAAACTTTATTCTAACGTACAAACCGTTGAAACTTTATTTTTCAGCTTGTAAACTGTTGAAACTTTGTTTTGATTCTAACATATAAACAAATAAAACTTTATTTCTGACATACGCACTGTTAAAACTTTATTTTTAACTTGTAAACGGTTGAAACTTTATTTCTAACACACACACACATACAAACAGTCATAAATTTATTTCTAACGTGCACACTATTGAAACTTTATTCTAATCTGTAAACTGTTGAAACGATATTTTTCATTTACAACTAGTAGAATGCTGAGTCTAACTTGCAAACTAGCAAATCCTACGATCGTACTTTACAAACAGATAAAACTTTATTCTTAACATACACACTATTGAAACTTTATTTTTAACTTGTAAACGGTTGAAACCTTGTTTCTAACGTACACACTATTGAAACTTTATTTTTAATTTGTAAACTGGTGAAGCTTCATTTTATTTCTAACATACAAACAGATAAACCTTTATTCTTAACATACGCACTATTGAAACATTAGTTCTAACTTGCAAACTATTGAAACTTTATTTTTAACTTGTTAACGGTTGAAACTTTGTTTTATTTCTAACATACAAACAGATAAAACTTTATTCTTAACTTGTAAACTGATGAAACTTGATTCTATTTCTAACATATAAACAGATAGAACTTTATTCTTAACTTGTAAACTGGTGAAACTTCATTCTATTTCTAACATATAAACAGATAGAACTTTATTCTGAACATGCACACTATTGAAACTTTATTTCTAACTTGTAAACTATTGAAACTTTATTTTTAACTTGTAAACGGTTGAAATTTTGTTTTATTTCTATCATACAAACAGATAAAACTTTATTCTTAACATACGCACTATTGAAATATTAGTTTTAACTTGCAAACTATTGAAACTTTATTTTTAACTTGTCAGCGGTTGAAACTTAGTTTTATTTCTAACATACAAACAGATAGAACTTTATTCTTAACTTGTAAACTGATGAAACTTCATTTTATTTCTAACATATAAACAGATAGAACTTTATTCTTAACTTGTAAACTGGTGAAACTTCATTCTATTTCTAACATATAAACAGATAGAACTTTATTCTGAACATGCACACTATTGAAACTTTATTCTTAACTTGTAAACTATTGAAACTTTATTTTTAACTTGTAAACGGTTGAAACTTTGTATCTAACGTACACATTATTGAAACTTTATTTTTAACTTTGAAACTGGTGAAACATTTTATTCATTTCTGACATATAAGCAGATAAAACTTTATTCTTCACTTGTAAACTGGTGAAGCTTTATTTTAATTCTAACATACAAACAGATAAAACTTTATTCTTAACATATGCACTATTGAAACATTAGTTTTAACTTGCAAATTATTGAATTTTTATTTTTAACTTGTTAACTATTGAAATTTGTTTTTATTTCTAACATACAAACAGATAAAACTATATTTTTAACTTGTAAACTGATGAAACTTAATTTTATTTCTAACATAACAACAGATAGAACTTTATTCTTAACTTGTAAACTGGTGAAACTTCATTGTATTTCTAACATATAAACAGATAGAACTTTATTCTTAACATACGCACTATTGAAACTTTATTCTTAACTTGTAAACTATTGAAACTTTATTTTTAACTTGTAAACGGTTCAAACTTTGTTTCTAACGTACACATTATTGAAACTTTATTTTTAACATTTGAACTGGTGAAACTTTATTTCATTTCTGACATACAAGCAGATAAAACTTTATTCTTAACTTGTAAACTGGTGAAGCGTCATTTTATTTCTAACATACCAACAGATAAAACTTTATTCTTAACATACACACTATTGAAACTTTATTTTTAACTTGTAAACGGTAACGGTTGAAACTTTATTTCTAACGTACACATTATTGAAACTTTGTTTTTAACTTTTCAACTGGTGAAACTTTATTTCATTTCTGACATACAAGCAGATAAAACTTTATTTTTAACTTGTAAACTGGTGAAGCTTCATTTTATTTCTAACATACAAACAGATAAAACTTTATTCTTAACATACGCACTATTGAAACATTAGTTTTAACTTGCAAACTATTGAAACTTTATTTTTAACTTGTTAACGGTTGACACTTTGTTTTATTTCTAACATACAAACAGATAAAATTTTATTCTTAACTTGTAAACTGATGAAATTTGATTCTATTTCTAACATACAAACAGATAGAACTTTATTCTTAACTTGTAAACTGGTGAAACTTCATTCTATTTCTAACAAATAAACAGATAGAACTTTATTCTGAACATGCACACTATTGAAACTTTATTCCTAACTTGTAAACTATTGAAACTTTATTTTTAACTTGTAAACGGTTGAAACTTTGTTTTATTTCTATCATACAAACAGATAAAACTTTATTCGTAACATACGCACTATTGAAATATTAGTTTTAACTTGCAAACTATTGAAACTTTATTTTTAACTTGTTAGCGGTTGAAACTTTGTTTCATTTCTAACATACAAACAGATAGAACTTTATTTTTAACTTGTAAACTGATGAATCTTCATTTTATTTCTAACATATAAACAGATAGAACTTTATTCTTAACTTATAAACTGGTGAAACTTCATTCTATTTCTAACATATAAACAGATAGAACTTTATTCTGAACATGCACACTATTGAAACTTTATTCTTAACTTGTAAACTATTGAAACTTTATTTTTAACTTGTAAACGGTTGAAACTTTGTTTCATTTCTAACATACAAACAGATAGAACTTTATTCTTAACTTGTAAACTGGTGAAACTTCATTCTATTTCTAACATATAAACAGATAGAACTTTATTCTGAACATGCACACTATTGAAACTTTATTCTTAACTTGTAAACTATTGAAACTTTATTTTCAATTGTAAACGGTTGAAACTTTCTTTTATTTCTAACATATAAACAGATAGAACTTTATTCTTAACTTGTAAACTGGTGAAACTTCATTCTATTTCTAACATATAAACAGATAGATTTTATTCTGAACATGCACACTATTGAAACTTTATTCCTAACTTGCAAACTATTGAAACTTTATTTTTAACTTGTTAACGGTTGAAACTTTGTTTTATTTCTAACATACAAACAGATAAAACTTTATTCTTAACTTGTAAACTGATGAAACTTGATTCTATTTCTAACATATAAACAGATAGAACTTTATTCTTAACTTGTAAACTGGTGAAACTTCATTCTATTTCTAACATATAAACAGATAGAACTTTATTCTGAACATGCACACTATTGAAACTTTATTTCTAACTTGTAAACTATTGAAACTTTATTTTTAACTTGTAAACGGTTGAAATTTTGTTTTATTTCTATCATACAAACAGATAAAACTTTATTCTTAACATACGCACTATTGAAATATTAGTTTTAACTTGCAAACTATTGAAACTTTATTTTTAACTTGTCAGCGGTTGAAACTTAGTTTTATTTCTAACATACAAACAGATAGAACTTTATTCTTAACTTGTAAACTGATGAAACTTCATTTTATTTCTAACATATAAACAGATAGAACTTTATTCTTAACTTGTAAACTGGTGAAACTTCATTCTATTTCTAACATATAAACAGATAGAACTTTATTCTGAACATGCACACTATTGAAACTTTATTCTTAACTTGTAAACTATTGAAACTTTATTTTTAACTTGTAAACGGTTGAAACTTTGTATCTAACGTACACATTATTGAAACTTTATTTTTAACTTTGAAACTGGTGAAACATTTTATTCATTTCTGACATATAAGCAGATAAAACTTTATTCTTCACTTGTAAACTGGTGAAGCTTTATTTTAATTCTAACATACAAACAGATAAAACTTTATTCTTAACATATGCACTATTGAAACATTAGTTTTAACTTGCAAATTATTGAATTTTTATTTTTAACTTGTTAACTATTGAAATTTGTTTTTATTTCTAACATACAAACAGATAAAACTATATTTTTAACTTGTAAACTGATGAAACTTAATTTTATTTCTAACATAACAACAGATAGAACTTTATTCTTAACTTGTAAACTGGTGAAACTTCATTGTATTTCTAACATATAAACAGATAGAACTTTATTCTTAACATACGCACTATTGAAACTTTATTCTTAACTTGTAAACTATTGAAACTTTATTTTTAACTTGTAAACGGTTCAAACTTTGTTTCTAACGTACACATTATTGAAACTTTATTTTTAACATTTGAACTGGTGAAACTTTATTTCATTTCTGACATACAAGCAGATAAAACTTTATTCTTAACTTGTAAACTGGTGAAGCGTCATTTTATTTCTAACATACCAACAGATAAAACTTTATTCTTAACATACACACTATTGAAACTTTATTTTTAACTTGTAAACGGTAACGGTTGAAACTTTATTTCTAACGTACACATTATTGAAACTTTGTTTTTAACTTTTCAAGTGGTGAAACTTTATTTCATTTCTGACATACAAGCAGATAAAACTTTATTTTTAACTTGTAAACTGGTGAAGCTTCATTTTATTTCTAACATACAAACAGATAAAACTTTATTCTTAACATACGCACTATTGAAACATTAGTTTTAACTTGCAAACTATTGAAACTTTATTTTTAACTTGTTAACGGTTGACACTTTGTTTTATTTCTAACATACAAACAGATAAAATTTTATTCTTAACTTGTAAACTGATGAAATTTGATTCTATTTCTAACATACAAACAGATAGAACTTTATTCTTAACTTGTAAACTGGTGAAACTTCATTCTATTTCTAACAAATAAACAGATAGAACTTTATTCTGAACATGCACACTATTGAAACTTTATTCCTAACTTGTAAACTATTGAAACTTTATTTTTAACTTGTAAACGGTTGAAACTTTGTTTTATTTCTATCATACAAACAGATAAAACTTTATTCGTAACATACGCACTATTGAAATATTAGTTTTAACTTGCAAACTATTGAAACTTTATTTTTAACTTGTTAGCGGTTGAAACTTTGTTTCATTTCTAACATACAAACAGATAGAACTTTATTTTTAACTTGTAAACTGATGAATCTTCATTTTATTTCTAACATATAAACAGATAGAACTTTATTCTTAACTTATAAACTGGTGAAACTTCATTCTATTTCTAACATATAAACAGATAGAACTTTATTCTGAACATGCACACTATTGAAACTTTATTCTTAACTTGTAAACTATTGAAACTTTATTTTTAACTTGTAAACGGTTGAAACTTTGTTTCATTTCTAACATACAAACAGATAGAACTTTATTCTTAACTTGTAAACTGGTGAAACTTCATTCTATTTCTAACATATAAACAGATAGAACTTTATTCTGAACATGCACACTATTGAAACTTTATTCTTAACTTGTAAACTATTGAAACTTTATTTTCAATTGTAAACGGTTGAAACTTTCTTTTATTTCTAACATATAAACAGATAGAACTTTATTCTTAACTTGTAAACTGGTGAAACTTCATTCTATTTCTAACATATAAACAGATAGATTTTATTCTGAACATGCACACTATTGAAACTTTATTCCTAACTTGTAAACTATTGAAACTTTATTTTTAACTTGTAAACGGTTGAAACTTTGTTTTATTTCTATCATACAACGCGTTTGTCAAGCTTGATTCTATCATGTCAGTACGACACACATTTGATTTACAAAACATGCCTTGAATAGTCATACGATGAAGTTCTTACTTTCATTTATTTCTAACGTACACACTGTTGAAACTTTATTTTTCAACTTGTAAACTGTTGAAACTTTACTTTGTTTCTAACATATAAACAGCTAAAACTTTATTTCTAACGTACACACTGTTAAAACTTTATTTTTAACTTGTAAACGGCTGAAACTTTATTTCTAACGCAGAAAGCGCTTAAACTTTATTTCCATCATACACACTATTGAAACTTTATTTTAATCTGTAAACTGTTGAAACGATATTTTTTCATTTACAACTAGTAGAACGCTGAGTCTAACTTGCAAACTAGTAAATCTTACGATCTTGTCTTACAAACAGTTATACCTTTCTTTCTAGCACATAAACTGTCATACCTCTATTTCTAACATACAACCAGTTAAAACTTTATTCCTAACGTACAAACCGTTGAAACTCTATTTTTCAGCTTGTAAACTGTTGAAACTTTGTTTTGATTCTAACATATAAACAAATAAAACTTTATTTTTAACATACACACTGTTAAAACTTTATTTTTAACTTGTAAACGGTTGAAACTTTATTTCTAACACACACACACACATACAAACAGTCATAACTGTATTTCTAACGTGCACACTATTGAAACTTTATTCTAATCTGTAAACTGTTGAAACGATATTTTTCATTTACAACTAGTAGAATGCTGAGTCTAACTTGCAAACTAGTAAATCCTACGATCGTACTTTACAAACAGATAAAACTTTATTCTTAACATACACACTATTGAAACTTTATTTTTAACTTGTAAACGGTTGAAACTTTGTTTCTAACGTACACACTATTGAAACTTTATTTTTAATTTGTAAACTGGTGAAACTTAATTTTATTTCCAACATACAAGCTGATAAAACTTTATTCTTAACTTGTAAACTGGTGAAGCTTCATTTTATTTCTAACATACAAACAGATAAAACTTTATTCTTAACATACGCACTATTGAAACATTAGTTTTAACTTGCAAACTATTGAAACTTTATTTTTAACTTGTTAACGGTTGAAACTTTGCTTTATTTCTAACATACAAACAGATAAAACTTTATTCTTAACTTGTAAACTGATGAAACTTCATTCTATTTCTAACATATGAACGGATAGAACTTTATTCTTAACTTGTAAACTGATGAAACTTCATTTTATTTCTAACATATAAACAGATAGGACTTCATTCTTAACTTGTAAACTGGTGAAACTTCATTCTATTTCTACCATATAAACAGATAGAACTTTATTCTTAACATATACACTATTGGAACTTTATTCTTAACTTGTAAACGGTTGAAACTTTATTTTTAACTTGTATACGGTTGAAACTTACTTTCTAACGTACACATAATTGAAACTTTAATTTTAACTTTTCAACTGTTGAAACTTTATTTCATTTCTGACATACAAGCAGATAAAACTTTATTCTTAACTTGTAAACTGGTGAAACTTCATTCTATTTCTAACATACAAACAGATTAACTTTATTCTTAACATACACACTATTGAAACTTTATTTTTAACTTGTAAACTGGTGAAACATTTTATTCATTTCTGACATACAAGCAGATAAAACTTCATTCTTCACTTGTAAACTGGTGAAGCTTCATTTTAGTTCTAACATACAAACAGATAAAACTTTATTCTTAACATATGCACTATTGATACATTAGTTTTAACTTGCAAACTATTGAAACTTTATTCTTAACTTGTAAACGGTTAAAACTTTGTTTTATTTCTAACATACAAACAGATAGAACTTTATTCTTAACTTGCCAACTGGTGAAACTTCATTCTATTTCTAACATACAAACAGATAAACCTTTATTCTTAACATACACACTATTGAAACTTTATTCTTAACTTGTAAACTATTGAAACTTTATTTTTAACTTGTAAACGGTTGAAACTTTGTTTCTAACGTACACATTATTGAAACTTTAATTTTAACTTTTCAACTGGTGAAACTTTATTTCATTTCTGACATACAAGCAGATAAAACTTTATTCTTAACTTGTAAACTGGTGAAACTTCATTCTATTTCTAACATACAAACAGATAAAACTTTATTCTTAACATACACACTATTGAAACTTTATTTTTAACTTGTAAACGGTAACGGTTGAAACTTTATTTCTAACGTACACATTATTGAAACTTTGTTTTTAACTTTTCAAGTGGTGAAACTTTATTTCATTTCTGACATACAAGCAGATAAAACTTTATTTTTAACTTGTAAACTGGCGAAGCTTCATTTTATTTCTAACATACAAACAGATAAAACTTTATTCTTAACATAGGCACTATTGAAACATTAGTTTTAACTTGATAACTATTGAAACTATTGAAGTTTGTCAAGCTTGATTGTATCATGTCAGTACGACACACATTTGATTTACAAAACATGCCTTGAATAGTCATACGATGAAGTTCTTACTTTCATTTATTTCTAACGTACACACTGTTGAAACTTTATTTTTCAACTTGTAAACTGTTGAAACTTTATTTTGTTTCTAACATATAAACAGCTAAAACTTTATTTCTAACGTACACACTGTTAAAACTTTATTTTTAACTTGTAAACGGCTGAAACTTTATTTCTAACGCACAAAGCGCTTAAACTTCATTTCCATCATACACACTATTGAAACTTTATTTTAATCTGTAAACTGTTGAAACGATATTTTTTCATTTACAACTAGTAGAACGCTGAGTCTAACTTGCAAACTAGTAAATCTTACGATCTTGTCTTACAAACAGTTATACCTTTCTTTCTAGCATATAAACTGTCATACCTCTATTTCTAACATACAAGCAGTTAAAACTTTATTCCTAACGTACAAACCGTTGAAACTTTATTTTTCAGCTTGTAAACTGTTGAAACTTTGTTTTGATTCTAACATATAAACAAATAAAACTTTATTTCTGACATACGCACTGTTAAAACTTTATTTTTAACTTGTAAACGGTTGAAACTTTATTTCTAACACACACACACACATACAAACAGTCATAACTGTATTTCTAACGTGCACACTATTGAAACTTTATTCTAATCTGTAAACTGTTGAAACGATATTTTTCATTTACAACTAGTAGAATGCTGAGTCTAACTTGCAAACTAGTAAATCCTACGATCGTACTTTACAAACAGATAAAACTTTATTCTTAACATACACACTATTGAAACATTAGTTTTAACTTGCAAACTATTGAAACTTTAATTTTAACTTGTTAACGGTTGAAACTTTGTTTTATTTCTAACATACAAACAGATAGAACTTTATTCTTAACTTGTAAACTGGTGAAACTTCATTCTATTTCTAACATATAAACAGATAGAACTTTATTCTGAACATGCACACTATTGAAACTTTATTCTTAACTTGTAAACTATTGAAACTTTATTTTCAATTGTAAACGGTTGAAACTTTCTTTTATTTCTAACATATAAACAGATAGAACTTTATTCTTAACTTGTAAACTGGTGAAACTTCATTCTATTTCTAACATATAAACAGATAGATTTTATTCTGAACATGCACACTATTGAAACTTTATTCCTAACTTGTAAACTATTGAAACTTCATTTTTAACTTGTAAACGGTTGAAACTTTGTTTTATTTCTATCATACAACGCGTTTGTGAAGCTTGATTCTATCATGTCAGTACGACACACATTTGATTTACAAAACATGCCTTGAATACTCATACGATGAAGTTCTTACTTTCATTTATTTCTAACGTACACACTGTTGAAACTTTATTTTTCAACTTGTAAACTGTTGAAACTTTACTTTGTTTCTAACATATAAACAGCTAAAACTTTATTTCTAACGTACACACTGTTAAAACTTTATTTTTAACTTGTAAACGGCTGAAACTTTATTTCTAACGCAGAAACCGCTTAAACTTTATTTCCATCATACACACTATTGAAACTTTATTTTAATCTGTAAACTGTTGAAACGATATTTTTTCATTTACAACTAGTAGAACGCTGAGTCTAACTTGCAAACTAGTAAATCTTACGATCTTGTCTTACAAACAGTTATACCTTTCTTTCTAGCATATAAACTGTCATACCTCTATTCCTAACATACAACCAGTTAAAACTTTATTCCTAACGTACAAACCGTTGAAACTTTATTTTTCAGCTTGTAAACTGTTGAAACTTTGTTTTGATTCTAACATATAAACAAATAAAACTTTATTTCTGACATACGCACTGTTAAAACTTTATTTTTAACTTGTAAACGGTTGAAACTTTATTTCTAACACACACACACATACAAACAGTCATAAATTTATTTCTAACGTGCACACTATTGAAACTTTATTCTAATCTGTAAACTGTTGAAACGATATTTTTCATTTACAACTAGTAGAATGCTGAGTCTAACTTGCAAACTAGCAAATCCTACGATCGTACTTTACAAACAGATAAAACTTTATTCTTAACATACACACTATTGAAACTTTATTTTTCACTTGTAAACGGTTGAAACCTTGTTTCTAACGTACACACTATTGAAACTTTATTTTTAACTTATAAACTGGTGAAGCTTCATTTTATTTCTAACATACAAACAGATAAACCTTTATTCTTAACATACGCACTATTGAAACATTAGTTTTAACTTGCAAACTATTGAAACTTTATTTTTAACTTGTTAACGGTTGAAACTTTGTTTTATTTCTAACATACAAACAGATAAAACTTTATTCTTAACTTGTAAACTGATGAAACTTGATTCTATTTCTAACATATAAACAGATAGAACTTTATTCTTAACTTGTAAACTGGTGAAACTTCATTCTATTTCTAACATATAAACAGATAGAACTTTATTCTGAACATGCACACTATTGAAACTTTATTTCTAACTTGTAAACTATTGAAACTTTATTTTTAACTTGTAAACGGTTGAAACTTTGTTTTATTTCTATCATACAAACAGATAAAACTTTATTCTTAACATACGCACTATTGAAATATTAGTTTTAACTTGCAAACTATTGAAACTTTATTTTTAACTTGTCAGCGGTTGAAACTTAGTTTTATTTCTAACATACAAACAGATAGAACTTTATTCTTAACTTGTAAACTGATGAAACTTCATTTTATTTCTAACATATAAACAGATAGAACTTTATTCTTAACTTGTAAACTGGTGAAACTTCATTCTATTTCTAACATATAAACAGATAGAACTTTATTCTGAGCATGCACACTATTGAAACTTTATTCTTAACTTGTAAACTATTGAAACTTTATTTTTAACTTGTAAACGGTTGAAACTTTGTATCTAACGTACACATTATTGAAACTTTATTTTTAACTTTTAAACTGGTGAAACATTTTATTCATTTCTGACATATAAGCAGATAAAACTTTATTCTTCACTTGTAAACTGGTGAAGCTTTATTTTAATTCTAACATACAAACAGATAAAACTTTATTCTAAACATATGCACTATTGAAACATTAGTTTTAACTTGCAAATTATTGAATTTTTATTTTTAACTTGTTAACTATTGAAATTTGTTTTTATTTCTAACATACAAACAGATAAAACTATATTTTTAACTAGTAAACTGATGAAACTTAATTTTATTTCTAACATAACAACAGATAGAACTTTATTCTTAACTTGTAAACTGGTGAAACTTCATTGTATTTCTAACATATAAACAGATAGAACTTTATTCTTAACATACGCACTATTGAAACTTTATTCTTAACTTGTAAACTATTGAAACTTTATTTTTAACTTGTGAACGGTTCAAACTTTGTTTCTAACGTACACATTATTGAAACTTTATTTTTAACATTTGAACTGGTGAAACTTTATTTCATTTCTGACATACAAGCAGATAAAACTTTATTCTTAACTTGTAAACTGGTGAAGCGTCATTTTATTTCTAACATACCAACAGATAAAACTTTATTCTTAACATACACACTATTGAAACTTTATTTTTAACTTGTAAACGGTAACGGTTGAAACTTTATTTCTAACGTACACATTATTGAAACTTTGTTTTTAACTTTTCAACTGGTGAAGCTTCATTTTATTTCTAACATACAAACAGATAAAACTTTATTCTTAACATACGCACTATTGAAACATTAGTTTTAACTTGCAAACTATTGAAACTTTATTTTTAACTTGTTAACGGTTGACACTTTGTTTTATTTCTAACATACAAACAGATAAAACTTTATTCTTAACTTGTAAACTGATGAAATTTGATTCTATTTCTAACATACAAACAGATAGAACTTTATTCTTAACTTGTAAACTGGTGAAACTTCATTCTATTTCTAACATATAAACAGATAGAACTTTATTCTGAACATGCACACTATTGAAACTTTATTCCTAACTTGTAAACTATTGAAACTTTATTTTTAACTTGTAAACGGTTGAAACTTTGTTTTATTTCTATCATACAAACAGATAAAACTTTATTCGTAACATACGCACTATTGAAATATTAGTTTTAACTTGCAAACTATTGAAACTTTATTTTTAACTTGTTAGCGGTTGAAACTTTGTTTTATTTCTAACATACAAACAGATAGAACTTTATTTTTAACTTGTAAACTGATGAATCTTCATTTTATTTCTAACATATAAACAGATAGAACTTTATTCTTAACTTATAAACTGGTGAAACTTCATTGTATTTCTAACATATAAACAGATAGAACTTTATTCTGAACATGCACACTATTGAAACTTTATTCTTAACTTGTAAACTATTGAAACTTTATTTTTAACTTGTAAACGGTTGAAACTTTGTTTCATTTCTAACATACAAACAGATAGAACTTTATTCTTAACTTGTAAACTGGTGAAACTTCATTCTATTTCTAACATATAAACAGATAGAACTTTATTCTGAACATGCACACTATTGAAACTTTATTCTTAACTTGTAAACTATTGAAACTTTATTTTCAATTGTAAACGGTTGAAACTTTCTTTTATTTCTAACATATAAACAGATAGAACTTTATTCTTAACTTGTAAACTGGTGAAACTTCATTCTATTTCTAACATATAAACAGATAGATTTTATTCTGAACATGCACACTATTGAAACTTTATTCCTAACTTGTAAACTATTGAAACTTCATTTTTAACTTGTAAACGGTTGAAACTTTGTTTTATTTCTATCATACAACGCGTTTGTGAAGCTTGATTCTATCATGTCAGTACGACACACATTTGATTTACAAAACATGCCTTGAATAGTCATACGATGAAGTTCTTACTTTCATTTATTTCTAACGTACACACTGTTGAAACTTTATTTTTCAACTTGTAAACTGTTGAAACTTTACTTTGTTTCTAACATATAAACAGCTAAAACTTTATTTCTAACGTACACACTGTTAAAACTTTATTTTTAACTTGTAAACGGCTGAAACTTTATTTCTAACGCAGAAACCGCTTAAACTTTATTTCCATCATACACACTATTGAAACTTTATTTTAATCTGTAAACTGTTGAAACGATATTTTTTCATTTACAACTAGTAGAACGCTGAGTCTAACTTGCAAACTAGTAAATCTTACGATCTTGTCTTACAAACAGTTATACCTTTCTTTCTAGCATATAAACTGTCATACCTCTATTCCTAACATACAACCAGTTAAAACTTTATTCCTAACGTACAAACCGTTGAAACTTTATTTTTCAGCTTGTAAACTGTTGAAACTTTGTTTTGATTCTAACATATAAACAAATAAAACTTTATTTCTGACATACGCACTGTTAAAACTTTATTTTTAACTTGTAAACGGTTGAAACTTTATTTCTAACACACACACACATACAAACAGTCATAAATTTATTTCTAACGTGCACACTATTGAAACTTTATTCTAATCTGTAAACTGTTGAAACGATATTTTTCATTTACAACTAGTAGAATGCTGAGTCTAACTTGCAAACTAGCAAATCCTACGATCGTACTTTACAAACAGATAAAACTTTATTCTTAACATACACACTATTGAAACTTTATTTTTCACTTGTAAACGGTTGAAACCTTGTTTCTAACGTACACACTATTGAAACTTTATTTTTAATTTGTAAACTGGTGAAGCTTCATTTTATTTCTAACATACAAACAGATAAACCTTTATTCTTAACATACGCACTATTGAAACATTAGTTTTAACTTGCAAACTATTGAAACTTTATTTTTAACTTGTTAACGGTTGAAACTTTGTTTTATTTCTAACATACAAACAGATAAAACTTTATTCTTAACTTGTAAACTGATGAAACTTGATTCTATTTCTAACATATAAACAGATAGAACTTTATTCTTAACTTGTAAACTGGTGAAACTTCATTCTATTTCTAACATATAAACAGATAGAACTTTATTCTGAACATGCACACTATTGAAACTTTATTTCTAACTTGTAAACTATTGAAACTTTATTTTTAACTTGTAAACGGTTGAAACTTTGTTTTATTTCTATCATACAAACAGATAAAACTTTATTCTTAACATACGCACTATTGAAATATTAGTTTTAACTTGCAAACTATTGAAACTTTATTTTTAACTTGTCAGCGGTTGAAACTTAGTTTTATTTCTAACATACAAACAGATAGAACTTTATTCTTAACTTGTAAACTGATGAAACTTCATTTTATTTCTAACATATAAACAGATAGAACTTTATTCTTAACTTGTAAACTGGTGAAACTTCATTCTATTTCTAACATATAAACAGATAGAACTTTATTCTGAGCATGCACACTATTGAAACTTTATTCTTAACTTGTAAACTATTGAAACTTTATTTTTAACTTGTAAACGGTTGAAACTTTGTATCTAACGTACACATTATTGAAACTTTATTTTTAACTTTTAAACTGGTGAAACATTTTATTCATTTCTGACATATAAGCAGATAAAACTTTATTCTTCACTTGTAAACTGGTGAAGCTTTATTTTAATTCTAACATACAAACAGATAAAACTTTATTCTAAACATATGCACTATTGAAACATTAGTTTTAACTTGCAAATTATTGAATTTTTATTTTTAACTTGTTAACTATTGAAATTTGTTTTTATTTCTAACATACAAACAGATAAAACTATATTTTTAACTAGTAAACTGATGAAACTTAATTTTATTTCTAACATAACAACAGATAGAACTTTATTCTTAACTTGTAAACTGGTGAAACTTCATTGTATTTCTAACATATAAACAGATAGAACTTTATTCTTAACATACGCACTATTGAAACTTTATTCTTAACTTGTAAACTATTGAAACTTTATTTTTAACTTGTGAACGGTTCAAACTTTGTTTCTAACGTACACATTATTGAAACTTTATTTTTAACATTTGAACTGGTGAAACTTTATTTCATTTCTGACATACAAGCAGATAAAACTTTATTCTTAACTTGTAAACTGGTGAAGCGTCATTTTATTTCTAACATACCAACAGATAAAACTTTATTCTTAACATACACACTATTGAAACTTTATTTTTAACTTGTAAACGGTAACGGTTGAAACTTTATTTCTAACGTACACATTATTGAAACTTTGTTTTTAACTTTTCAACTGGTGAAGCTTCATTTTATTTCTAACATACAAACAGATAAAACTTTATTCTTAACATACGCACTATTGAAACATTAGTTTTAACTTGCAAACTATTGAAACTTTATTTTTAACTTGTTAACGGTTGACACTTTGTTTTATTTCTAACATACAAACAGATAAAACTTTATTCTTAACTTGTAAACTGATGAAATTTGATTCTATTTCTAACATACAAACAGATAGAACTTTATTCTTAACTTGTAAACTGGTGAAACTTCATTCTATTTCTAACATATAAACAGATAGAACTTTATTCTGAACATGTACACTATTGAAACTTTATTCCTAACTTGTAAACTATTGAAACTTTATTTTTAACTTGTAAACGGTTGAAACTTTGTTTTATTTCTATCATACAAACAGATAAAACTTTATTCGTAACATACGCACTATTGAAATATTAGTTTTAACTTGCAAACTATTGAAACTTTATTTTTAACTTGTTAGCGGTTGAAACTTTGTTTTATTTCTAACATACAAACAGATAGAACTTTATTTTTAACTTGTAAACTGATGAATCTTCATTTTATTTCTAACATATAAACAGATAGAACTTTATTCTTAACTTATAAACTGGTGAAACTTCATTGTATTTCTAACATATAAACAGATAGAACTTTATTCTGAACATGCACACTATTGAAACTTTATTCTTAACTTGTAAACTATTGAAACTTTATTTTTAACTTGTAAACGGTTGAAACTTTGTTTCATTTCTAACATACAAACAGATAGAACTTTATTCTTAACTTGTAAACTGGTGAAACTTCATTCTATTTCTAACATATAAACAGATAGAACTTTATTCTGAACATGCACACTATTGAAACTTTATTCTTAACTTGTAAACTATTGAAACTTTATTTTCAATTGTAAACGGTTGAAACTTTCTTTTATTTCTAACATATAAACAGATAGAACTTTATTCTTAACTTGTAAACTGGTGAAACTTCATTCTATTTCTAACATATAAACAGATAGATTTTATTCTGAACATGCACACTATTGAAACTTTATTCCTAACTTGTAAACTATTGAAACTTTATTTTTAACTTGTAAACGGTTGAAACTTTGTTTTATTTCTATCATACAACGCGTTTGTCAAGCTTGATTCTATCATGTCAGTACGACACACATTTGATTTACAAAACATGCCTTGAATAGTCATACGATGAAGTTCTTACTTTCATTTATTTCTAACGTACACACTGTTGAAACTTTATTTTTCAACTTGTAAACTGTTGAAACTTTACTTTGTTTCTAACATATAAACAGCTAAAACTTTATTTCTAACGTACACACTGTTAAAACTTTATTTTTAACTTGTAAACGGCTGAAACTTTATTTCTAACGCACAAACCGCTTAAACTTTATTTCCATCATACACACTATTGAAACTTTATTTTAATCTGTAAACTGTTGAAACGATATTTTTTCATTTACAACTAGTAGAACGCTGAGTCTAACTTGCAAACTAGTAAATCTTACGATCTTGTCTTACAAACAGTTATACCTTTCTTTCTAGCACATAAACTGTCATACCTCTATTTCTAACATACAACCAGTTAAAACTTTATTCCTAACGTACAAACCGTTGAAACTCTATTTTTCAGCTTGTAAACTGTTGAAACTTTGTTTTGATTCTAACATATAAACAAATAAAACTTTATTTCTAACATACACACTGTTAAAACTTTATTTTTAACTTGTAAACGGTTGAAACTTTATTTCTAACACACACACACACATACAAACAGTCATAACTTTATTTCTAACGTGCACACTATTGAAACTTTATTCTAATCTGTAAACTGTTGAAACGATATTTTTCATTTACAACTAGTAGAATGCTGAGTCTAACTTGCAAACTAGTAAATCCTACGATCGTACTTTACAAACAGATAAAACTTTATTCTTAACATACACACTATTGAAACTTTATTTTTAACTTGTAAACGGTTGAAACTTTGTTTCTAACGTACACACTATTGAAACTTTATTTTTAATTTGTAAACTGGTGAAACTTAATTTTATTTCCAACATACAAGCTGATAAAACTTTATTCTTAACTTGTAAACTGGTGAAGCTTCATTTTATTTCTAACATACAAACAGATAAAACTTTATTCTTAACATACGCACTATTGAAACATTAGTTTTAACTTGCAAACTATTGAAACTTTATTTTTAACTTGTTAACGGTTGAAACTTTGTTTTATTTCTAACATACAAACAGATAAAACTTTATTCTTAACTTGTAAACTGATGAAACTTCATTCTATTTCTAACATATGAACGGATAGAACTTTATTCTTAACTTGTAAACTGATGAAACTTCATTTTATTTCTAACATATAAACAGATAGGACTTCATTCTTAACTTGTAAACTGGTGAAACTTCATTCTATTTCTACCATATAAACAGATAGAACTTTATTCTTAACATATACACTATTGGAACTTTATTCTTAACTTGTAAACGGTTGAAACTTTATTTTTAACTTGTATACGGTTGAAACTTACTTTCTAACGTACACATAATTGAAACTTTAATTTTAACTTTTCAACTGTTGAAACTTTATTTCATTTCTGACATACAAGCAGATAAAACTTTATTCTTAACTTGTAAACTGGTGAAACTTCATTCTATTTCTAACATACAAACAGATTAACTTTATTCTTAACATACACACTATTGAAACTTTATTTTTAACTTGTAAACTGGTGAAACATTTTATTCATTTCTGACATACAAGCAGATAAAACTTCATTCTTCACTTGTAAACTGGTGAAGCTTCATTTTAGTTCTAACATACAAACAGATAAAACTTTATTCTTAACATATGCACTATTCATACATTAGTTTTAACTTGCAAACTATTGAAACTTTATTCTTAACTTGTAAACGGTTAAAACTTTGTTTTATTTCGAACATACAAACAGATAGAACTTTATTCTTAACTTGCCAACTGGTGAAACTTCATTCTATTTCTAACATACAAACAGATAAACCTTTATTCTTAACATACACACTATTGAAACTTTATTCTTAACTTGTAAACTATTGAAACTTTATTTTTAACTTGTAAACGGTTGAAACTTTGTTTCTAACGTACACATTATTGAAACTTTAATTTTAACTTTTCAACTGGTGAAACTTTATTTCATTTCTGACATACAAGCAGATAAAACTTTATTCTTAACTTGTAAACTGGTGAAACTTCATTCTATTTCTAACATACAAACAGATAAAACTTTATTCTTAACATACACACTATTGAAACTTTATTTTTAACTTGTAAACGGTAACGGTTGAAACTTTATTTCTAACGTACACATTATTGAAACTTTGTTTTTAACTTTTCAAGTGGTGAAACTTTATTTCATTTCTGACATACAAGCAGATAAAACTTTATTTTTAACTTGTAAACTGGCGAAGCTTCATTTTATTTCTAACATACAAACAGATAAAACTTTATTCTTAACATAGGCACTATTGAAACATTAGTTTTAACTTGATAACTATTGAAACTATTGAAGTTTGTCAAGCTTGATTGTATCATGTCAGTACGACACACATTTGATTTACAAAACATGCCTTGAATAGTCATACGATGAAGTTCTTACTTTCATCTATTTCTAACGTACACACTGTTGAAACTTTATTTTTCAACTTGTAAACTGTTGAAACTTTATTTTGTTTCTAACATATAAACAGCTAAAACTTTATTTCTAACGTACACACTGTTAAAACTTTATTTTTAACTTGTAAACGGCTGAAACTTTATTTCTAACGCACAAAGCGCTTAAACTTCATTTCCATCATACACACTATTGAAACTTTATTTTAATCTGTAAACTGTTGAAACGATATTTTTTCATTTACAACTAGTAGAACGCTGAGTCTAACTTGCAAACTAGTAAATCTTACGATCTTGTCTTACAAACAGTTATACCTTTCTTTCTAGCATATAAACTGTCATACCTCTATTTCTAACATAGAAGCAGTTAAAACTTTATTCCTAACGTACAAACCGTTGAAACTTTATTTTTCAGCTTGTAAACTGTTGAAACTTTGTTTTGATTCTAAAATATAAACAAATAAAACTTTATTTCTGACATACGCACTGTTAAAACTTTATTTTTAACTTGTAAACGGTTGAAACTTTATTTCTAACACACACACACACATACAAACAGTCATAACTGTATTTCTAACGTGCACACTATTGAAACTTTATTCTAATCTGTAAACTGTTGAAACGATATTTTTCATTTACAACTAGTAGAATGCTGAGTCTAACTTGCAAACTAGTAAATCCTACGATCGTACTTTACAAACAGATAAAACTTTATTCTTAACATAGACACTATTGAAACATTAGTTTTAACTTGCAAACTATTGAAACTTTAATTTTAACTTGTTAACGGTTGAAACTTTGTTTTATTTCCAACATACAAACAGATAAAACTTTATTCTTAACTTGTAAACTGATGAAACTTCATTTTATTTCTAACATATAAACAGATAGAACTTTATTCTTAACTTGTAAACTGATGAAACTTCATTCTATTTCTAACATATAAACAGATAGATTTTATTCTGAACATGCACACTATTGAAACTTTATTCCTAACTCGTAAACTATTGAAACTTTATTTTTAACTTGTAAACGGTTGAAACTTTGTTTTATTTCTATCATACAACGCGTTTGTGAAGCTTGATTCTATCATGTCAGTACGACACACATTTGATTTACAAAACATGCCTTGAATACTCATACGATGAAGTTCTTACTTTCATTTATTTCTAACGTACACACTGTTGAAACTTTATTTTTCAACTTGTAAACTGTTGAAACTTTACTTTGTTTCTAACATATAAACAGCTAAAACTTTATTTCTAACGTACACACTGTTAAAACTTTATTTTTAACTTGTAAACGGCTGAAACTTTATTTCTAACGCACAAACCGCTTAAACTTTATTTCCATCATACACACTATTGAAACTTTATTTTAATCTGTAAACTGTTGAAACGATATTTTTTCATTTACAACTAGTAGAACGCTGAGTCTAACTTGCAAACTAGTAAATCTTACGATCTTGTCTTACAAACAGTTATACCTTTCTTTCTAGCATATAAACTGTCATACCTCTATTTCTAACATACAACCAGTTAAAACTTTATTCCTAACGTACAAACCGTTGAAACTTTATTTTTCAGCTTGTAAACTGTTGAAACTTTGTTTTGATTCTAACATATAAACAAATAAAACTTTATTTCTGACATACGCACTGTTAAAACTTTATTTTTAACTTGTAAACGGTTGAAACTTTATTTCTAACACACACACACATACAAACAGTCATAAATTTATTTCCAACGTGCACACTATTGAAACTTTATTCTAATCTGTAAACTGTTGAAACGATATTTTTCATTTACAACTAGTAGAATGCTGAGTCTAACTTGCAAACTAGCAAATCCTACGATCGTACTTTACAAACAGATAAAACTTTATTCTTAACATACACACTATTGAAACTTTATTTTTAACTTGTAAACGGTTGAAACCTTGTTTCTAACGTACACACCATTGAAACTTTATTTTTAATTTGTAAACTGGTGAAGCTTCATTTTATTTCTAACATACAAACAGATAAAACTTTATTCTTAACATACGCACTATTGAAACATTAGTTTTAACTTCCAAACTATTGAAACTTTATTTTTAACTTGTTAACGGTTGAAACTTTGTTTTATTTCTAACATACAAATAGATAAAACTTTATTCTTAACTTGCCAACTGGAGAAACGTCATTCTATTTCTAACATACAAACAGATAAAACTTTATTCTTAACATACACACTATTGAAACTTTATTCTTAACTTGTAAACTATTGAAACTTTATTTTTAACTTGTAAACGGTTGAAACTTTGTATCTAACGTACACATTATTGAAACTTTATTTTTAACTTTTAAACTGGTGAAACATTTTATTCATTTCTGACATACAAGCAGATAAAACTTTATTCTTCACTTGTAAACTGGTGAAGCTTCATTTTAATTCTAACATACAAACAGATAAAACTTTATTCTTAACATATGCACTATTGAAACATTAGTTTTAACTTGCAAATTATTGAATTTTTATTTTTAACTTGTTAACTATTGAAATTTTGTTTTATTTCTAAGATACAAACAGATAAAACTATATTTTTAACTTGTAAACTGATGAAACTTAATTTTATTTCTAACATAACAACAGATAGAACTTTATTCTTAACTTGTAAACTGGTGAAACTTCATTGTATTTCTAACATATAAACAGATAGAACTTTATTCTTAACTTGTAAACGGATGAAACTTTGTTTTATTTCTAACATACAAACAGATAGAACTTTATTCTTAACTTGCCACCTGGTGAAACTTCATTCTATTTCTAACATACAAACAGATAAAACTGTATTCTTAACATATACACTATTGAAACTTTATTCTTAACTTGTAAACTATTGAAACTTTATTTTCAACTTGTAAACGGTTGAAACTTTATTTCTAACGTACACATTATTGAAACTTTGTTTTTAACTTTTCAACTGGTGAAACTTTATTTCATTTCTGACATACAAGCAGATAAAACTTTATTTTTAACTTGTAAACTGGTGAAGCTTCATTTTATTTCTAACATACAAACAGAAAGAACTTTATTCTTAACATACGCACTATTGAAACATTAGTTTTAACTTGCAAACTATTGAAACTTTATTTTTAACTTGTTAACGGTTGAAACTTTGTTTTATTTCTGACATACAAACAGATAAAACTTTATTCTTAACTTGTAAACTGATGAAACTTCATTCTATTTCTAACATATAAACAGATAGAACCCTATTCTTAACTTGTAAACTGGTGAAACTTCATTGTATTTCTAACATACAAACAGATAGAATTTTTTTCTTAACTTGTAAACTGGTGAAACTTCATTCTATTTCTAACATATAAAAAGATAGAACTTTATTCTTAGCATACACACTATTGAAACTTTATTCTTAACTTGTAAACTATTGAAACTTTATTTTTAACTTGTAAACGGTTGAAACTTTGTTTTATTTCTATCATACAAATAGATAAAACTTTATTCTTAACTTGTAAACTGATGAAACTTCATTTTATTTCTAACATATAAACAGATAGAACTTTATTCTTAACTTGTAAACTGGTGAAACTTCATTCTATTTCTAGCATATAAACAGATAGAACTTTATTCTTAGCATACACACTATTGAAACTTTATCCTTAACTTGCAAACTATTGAAACTTTATTTTTAACTTGTTAGTGGTTGAAACTCAGTTTTATTTCTAACATACAAACAGATAGAACTTTATTCTTAACTTGTAAACTGATGAAACTTCATTTTATTTCTAACATATAAACAGATAGAACTTTATTCTTAACTTGTAAACTGGTGAAACTTCATTCTATTTCTAGCATATAAACAGATATAACTTTATTCTTAACATATACACTATTGAAACTTTATTCTTAACTTGTAAACGGTTAAAACTTTTTTTAATTTCTAACATACAAACAGATAGAACTTTATTCATAACTTGCCAACTGGTGAAACTTCATTCTATTTCTAACATACAAACAGATAAAACTTTATTCTTAACATACACACTATTGAAACTTTATTCTTAACTTGTAAGCTATTGAAACTTTATTTTTAACTTGTTGACGGTTGAAACTTTGTTTCTAACGTACACATTATTGAAACTTTATTTTTAACTATTAAACTGGTGAAACTTTATTTCATTTCTGACATACAAGCAGATAAAACTTTATTCTTAACTTGTAAACTATTGAACCTTCATTTTTATTTCTAATATATAAACAGATAGAACTTTATTCTTAACATACACACTATTGAAACTTTATTTTTAACTTGTAAACTATTGAAACTTTATTTTTTACTTGTAAACGGTTGAAACTTTGTTTTATTTCTATCATACAACGCGTTTGTCAAGCTTGATTCTATCATGTCAGTACGACTCATACGATGAAGTTCTTACTTTCATTTATTTCTAACGTACACACTGTTGAAACTTTATTTTTCAACTTGTAAACTGTTGAAACTTTACTTTGTTTCTAACATATAAACAGCTAAAACTTTATTTCTAACGTACACACTGTTAAAACTTTATTTTTAACTTGTAAACGGCTGAAACTTTATTTCTAACGCAGAAAGCGCTTAAACTTTATTTCCATCATACACACTATTGAAACTTTATTTTAATCTGTAAACTGTTGAAACGATATTTTTTCATTTACAACTAGTAGAACGCTGAGTCTAACTTGCAAACTAGTAAATCTTACGATCTTGTCTTACAAACAGTTATACCTTTCTTTCTAGCACATAAACTGTCATACCTCTATTTCTAACATACAAGCAGTTAAAACTTTATTCCTAACGTACAAACCGTTGAAACTTTATTTTTCAGCTTGTAAACTGTTGAAACTTTGTTTTGATTCTAACATATGAACAAATAAAACTTTATTTCTGACATACGCACTGTTAAAACTTTATTTTTAACTTGTAAACGGTTGAAACTTTATTTCTAACACACACACACATACAAACAGTCATAACTTTATTTCTAACGTGCACACTATTGAAACTTTATTCTAATCTGTAAACTGTTGAAACGATATTTTTCATTTACAACTAGTAGAATGCTGAGTCTAACTTGCAAACTAGTAAATCCTACGATCGTACTTTACAAACAGATAAAACTTCATTCTTAACATACACACTATTGAAACTTTATTTTTAACTTGTAAACGGTTGAAACTTTGTTTCTAACGTACACACTATTGAAACTTTATTTTTAATTTGTAAACTGGTGAAGCTTCATTTTATTTCTAACATACAAACAGATAAAACTTTATTCTTAACATACTCACTATTGAAACATTAGTTTTAACTTGCAAACTATTGAAACTTTATTTTTAACTTGTTAACGGTTGAAACTTTGTTTTATTTCTAACATACAAACAGATAAAACTTTATTCTTAACTTGTAAACTGATGAAACTTCATTCTATTTCTAACATATAAACAGATAGAACTTTATTCTTAACTTGTAAACTGATGAAACTTCATTTTATTTCTAACATATAAACAGATAGAACTTTATTTTTAACTTGTAAACTGGTGAAACTTCATTCTATTTCTAACATATAAACAGATAGAACTTTATTCTGAACATGCACACTATTGAAACTTTTTTCTGAACTTGTAAACTATTGAAACTTTATTTTCAACTCGTAAACGGTTGAAACTTTGTTTTATTTCTAACATACAAACAGATAGAACTTTATTCTTAACTTGTAAACTGATGAAACTTCATTCTATTTCTAACATATAAACAGATAGAACTTTATTCTGAACATGCACACTATTGAAACTTTTTTCTGAACTTGTAAACTATTGAAACTTTATTTTCAACTTGTAAACGGTTGAAACTTTGTTTTTGACTCTTAAACTGGTGAAACTTTATTTCATTTCTGACATACAAGCAGATAGAACTTTATTCTTAACTTGTAAACTGGTGAAACTTCATTCTATTTCTAACATATAAACAGATAAAACTTTATTCCTAACATACACACTATTTAAACTTCATTTTTAACTTGTAAACGGTTGAAACTTTATTTTTAACTTGTAAACTGGTGAAACTTCATTCTATTTCTAACATATAAACAGATAGAATTTTATTCTGAACATGCACACTATTGAAACTTTATTCCTAACTTGTAAACTATTGAAACTTTATTTCTAACTTGTAAACGGTTGAAACTTTGTTTTATTTCTATCATACAAACAGATAAAACTTTATTCTTAACTGGCCAACTGGTGAAACATTAGTTTTAACTTGCAAACTATTGAAACTTTATTCTTAACTTGTAAACTATTGAACCTTCATTTTTATTTCTAACATATAAACAGATAGAACTTTATTCTTAACATACACACTATTAAAACTTTATTTTTAACTTGTAAACGGTAACGGTTGAAACTTTATTTCTAACGTACACATTATTGAAGCTTTGTTTTAACTTTTCAACTGGTGAAACTTTATTTCATTTCTGACATACAAGCAGATAAAACTTTATTCTTAACTTGTAAACTGATGAAGCTTCATTTTATTTCTAACATACAAACAGATAAAACTTTATTCTTAACATACTCACTATTGAAACATTAGTTTTAACTTGCAAACTATTGAAACTTTATTTTTAACTTGTTAACGGTTGAAACTTTGTTTTATTTCTAACATACAAACAGATAGAACTTTATTCTTAACTTGTAAACTGATGAAACTTCATTTTATTTCTAACATATAAACAGATAGAACTTTATTCTTAACTTGTAAACTGGTGAAACTTCATTCTATTTCTAACATATAAACAGATAGAACTTTATTCTTAACTTGTAAACTGGTGAAACTTCATTCTATTTCTAGCATATAAACAGATATAACTTTATTCTTAACATATACACTATTGAAACTTTATTCTTAACTTGTAAACGGTTAAAACTTTTTTTAATTTCTAACATACAAACAGATAGAACTTTATTCATAACTTGCCAACTGGTGAAACTTCATTCTATTTCTAACATACAAACAGATAAAACTTTATTCTTAACATACACACTATTGAAACTTTATTCTTAACTTGTAAGCTATTGAAACTTTATTTTTAACTTGTTGACGGTTGAAACTTTGTTTCTAACGTACACATTATTGAAACTTTATTTTTAACTATTAAACTGGTGAAACTTTATTTCATTTCTGACATACAAGCAGATAAAACTTTATTCTTAACTTGTAAACTATTGAACCTTCATTTTTATTTCTAATATATAAACAGATAGAACTTTATTCTTAACATACACACTATTGAAACTTTATTTTTAACTTGTAAACTATTGAAACTTTATTTTTTACTTGTAAACGGTTGAAACTTTGTTTTATTTCTATCATACAACGCGTTTGTCAAGCTTGATTCTATCATGTCAGTACGACTCATACGATGAAGTTCTTACTTTCATTTATTTCTAACGTACACACTGTTGAATCTTTATTTTTCAACTTGTAAACTGTTGAAACTTTACTTTGTTTCTAACATATAAACAGCTAAAACTTTATTTCTAACGTACACACTGTTAAAACTTTATTTTTAACTTGTAAATGGCTGAAACTTTATTTCTAACGCAGAAAGCGCTTAAACTTTATTTCCATCATACACACTATTGAAACTTTATTTTAATCTGTAAACTGTTGAAACGATATTTTTTCATTTACAACTAGTAGAACGCTGAGTCTAACTTGCAAACTAGTAAATCTTACGATCTTGTCTTACAAACAGTTATACCTTTCTTTCTAGCACATAAACTGTCATACCTCTATTTCTAACATACAAGCAGTTAAAACTTTATTCCTAACGTACAAACCGTTGAAACTTTATTTTTCAGCTTGTAAACTGTTGAAACTTTGTTTTGATTCTAACATATGAACAAATAAAACTTTATTTCTAACATACACACTGTTAAAACTTTATTTTTAACTTGTAAACGGTTGAAACTTTATTTCTAACACACACACACATACAAACAGTCATAACTTTATTTCTAACGTGCACACTATTGAAACTTTATTCTAATCTGTAAACTGTTGAAACGATATTTTTCATTTACAACTAGTAGAATGCTGAGTCTAACTTGCAAACTAGTAAATCCTACGATCGTACTTTACAAACAGATAAAACTTTATTCTTAACATACACACTATTGAAACTTTATTTTTAACTTGTAAACGGTTGAAACTTTGTTTCTAACGTACACACTATTGAAACTTTATTTTTAATTTGTAAACTGGTGAAGCTTCATTTTATTTCTAACATACAAACAGATAAAACTTTATTCTTAACATACTCACTATTGAAACATTAGTTTTAACTTGCAAACTATTGAAACTTTATTTTTAACTTGTTAACGGTTGAAACTTTGTTTTATTTCTAACATACAAACAGATAAAACTTTATTCTTAACTTGTAAACTGATGAAACTTCATTCTATTTCTAACATATAAACAGATAGAACTTTATTCTTAACTTGTAAACTGATGAAACTTCATTTTATTTCTAACATATAAACAGATAGAACTTTATTTTTAACTTGTAAACTGGTGAAACTTCATTCTATTTCTAACATATAAACAGATAGAACTTTATTCTGAACATGCACACTATTGAAACTTTTTTCTGAACTTGTAAACTATTGAAACTTTATTTTCAACTCGTAAACGGTTGAAACTTTGTTTTATTTCTAACATACAAACAGATAGAACTTTATTCTTAACTTGTAAACTGGTGAAACTTCATTCTATTTCTAACATATAAACAGATAGAACTTTATTCTGAACATGCACACTATTGAAACTTTTTTCTGAACTTGTAAACTATTGAAACTTTATTTTCAACTTGTAAACGGTTGAAACTTTGTTTTTAACTCTTAAACTGGTGAAACTTTATTTCATTTCTGACATACAAGCAGATAGAACTTTATTCTTAACTTGTAAACTGGTGAAACTTCATTCTATTTCTAACATATAAACAGATAAAACTTTATTCCTAACATACACACTATTTAAACTTCATTTTTAACTTGTAAACGGTTGAAACTTTATTTTTAACTTGTAAACTGGTGAAACTTCATTCTATTTCTAACATATAAACAGATAAAACAGATAGAATTTTATTCTGAACATGCACACTATTGAAACTTTATTCCTAACTTGTAAACTATTGAAACTTTATTTCTAACTTGTAAACGGTTGAAACTTTGTTTTATTTCTATCATACAAACAGATAAAACTTTATTCTTAACTGGCCAACTGGTGAAACATTAGTTTTAACTTGCAAACTATTGAAACTTTATTCTTAACTTGTAAACTGGTGAAACTTCATTCTATTTCTAACATATAAACAGATATAACTTTATTCTTAACATATACACTATTGAAACTTTATTCTTAACTTTTAAACTGGTGAAACTTTATTTCATTTCTGACATACAAGCAGATAAAGCTTTATTCTTAACTTGTAAACTATTGAACCTTCATTTTTATTTCTAACATATAAACAGATAGAACTTTATTCTTAACATACACACTTTTAAAACTTTATTTTTAACTTGTAAACGGTAACGGTTGAAACTTTATTTCTAACGTACACATTATTGAAGCTTTGTTTTAACTTTTCAACTGGTGAAACTTTATTTCATTTCTGACATACAAGCAGATAAAACTTTATTCTTAACTTGTAAACTGATGAAGCTTCATTTTATTTCTAACATACAAACAGATAAAACTTTATTCTTAACATACTCACTATTGAAACATTAGTTTTAACTTGCAAACTATTGAAACTTTATTTTTAACTTGTTAACGGTTGAAACTTTGTTTTATTTCTAACATACAAACAGATAGAACTTTATTCTTAACTTGTAAACTGATGAAACTTCATTTTATTTCTAACATATAAACAGATAGAACTTTATTCTTAACTTGTAAACTGGTGAAACTTCATTCTATTTCTAACATATAAACAGATAGAACTTTATTCTAAACATGCACACTATTGACACTTTTTTCTGAACTTGTAAACTATTGAAACTTTATTTTCAACTTGTAAACGGTTGAAACTTTGTTTAATTTCTAACATGCAAACAGATAGAACTTTATTCTTAACTTGTAAACTGGTGAAACTTCATTCTATTTCTAACATATAAACAGATAGAACTTTATTCTGAACATGCACACTATTGAAACTTTTTTCTGAACTTGTAAACTATTGAAACTTTATTTTCAACTTGTAAACGGTTGAAACTTTGTTTAATTTCTAACATGCAAACAGATAGAACTTTATTCTTAACTTGTAAACTGGTGAAACTTCATTCTATTTCTAACATATAAACAGATAGAACTTTTTTCTGAACATGCACACTATTGAAACTTTATTCTTAACTTGTAAACTATTGAAACTTTATTTTTAACTCTTAAACTGGTGAAACTTTATTTCATTTCTGACATACAAGCAGATAAAACTTTATTCTTAACATACTCACTATTGAAACATTAGTTTTAACTTGCAAACTATTGAAACTTTATTTTTAACTTGTTAACGGTTGAAACTTTGTTTTATTTCTAACATACAAACAGATAAAACTTTATTCTTAACTTGTAAACTGATGAAACTTCATTCTATTTCGAACATATAAACAGATAGAACTTTATTCTTAACTTGTAAACTGATGAAACTTCATTTTATTTCTAACATATAAACCGATAGAACTTTATTTTTAACTTGTAAACTGGTGAAACTTCATTCTATTTCTAACATATAAACAGATAGAACTTTATTCTGAACATGCACACTATTGAAACTTTTTTCTGAACTTGTAAACTATTGAAACTTTATTTTCAACTCGTAAACGGTTGAAACTTTGTTTTATTTCTAACATACAAACAGATAGAACTTTATTCTTAACTTGTAAACTGGTGAAACTTCATTCTATTTCTAACATATAAACAGATAGAACTTTATTCTGAACATGCACACTATTGAAACTTTATTCTTAACTTGTAAACTATTGAAACTTTATTTTTAACTCTTAAACTGGTGAAACTTTATTTCATTTCTGACATACAAGCAGATAGAAATTTATTCTTAACATACTCACTATTGAAACATTAGTTTTAACTTGCAAACTATTGAAACTTTATTTTTAACTTGTTAACGGTTGAAACTTTGTTTTATTTCTAACATACAAACAGATAAAACTTTATTCTTTACTTGTAAACTGATGAAAATTCATTCTATTTCTAACATATAAACAGATAGAACTTTATTCTTAACTTTTAAACTGATGAAACTTCATTTTATTTCTAACATATAAACAGATAGAACTTTATTTTCAACTTTTAAACTGATGAAGCTTCATTTTATTTCTAACTTACAAACAGATAAAACGTTATTCTTAACATACTCACTATTGAAACATTAGTTTTAACTTGCAAACTATTGAAACTTTATTTTTAACTTGTTAACGGTTGAAACTTTGTTTTATTTCTATCATACAAACAGATAGAACTTTATTCTTAACTTGTAAACTGATGAAACTTCATTTTATTTCTAACATATAAACAGATAGAACTTTATTCTTAACTTGTAAACTGGTGAAACTTCATTCTATTTCTAACATATAAACAGATAGAACTTTATTCTGAACATGCACACTATTGAAACTTTTTTCTGAACTTGTAAACTATTGAAACTTTATTTTCAACTTGTAAACGGTTGAAACTTTGTTTAATTTCTAACATGCAAACAGATAGAACTTTATTCATAACTTGTAAACTGGTGAAACTTCATTCTATTTCTAACATATAAACAGATAGAACTTTATTCTGAACATGCACACTATTGAAACTTTTTTCTGAACTTGTAAACTATTGAAACTTTATTTCCAACTTGTAAACGGTTGAAACTTTGTTTTATTTCTAACATACAAACAGATAGAACTTTATTCTTAACTTGTAAACTGGTGAAACTTCATTCTATTTCTAACATATAAACAGATAGAACTTTATTCTGAACATGCACACTATTGAAACTTTATTCTTAACTTGTAAACTATTGAAACTTTATTTTTAACTCTTAAACTGGTGAAACTTTATTTCATTTCTGACATACAAGCAGATAGAAATTTATTCTTAACATACTCACTATTGAAACATTAGTTTTAACTTGCAAACTATTGAAACTTTATTTTTAACTTGTTAACGGTTGAAACTTTGTTTTATTTCTAACATACAAACAGATAAAACTTTATTCTTAACTTGTAAACTGATGAAACTTCATTCTATTTCTAACATATAAACAGATAGAACTTTATTCTTAACTTGTAAACTGATGAAACTTCATTTTATTTCTAACATATAAACAGATAGAACTTTATTTTTAACTTGTAAATTGGTGAAACTTCATTCTATTTCTAACATATAAACAGATAGAACTTTATTCTGAACATGCACACTATTGAAACTTTTTTCTGAACTTGTAAACTATTGAAACTTTATTTTCAACTCGTAAACGGTTGAAACTTTGTTTTATTTCTAACATACAAACAGATAGAACTTTATTCTTAACTTGTAAACTGGTGAAACTTCATTCTATTTCTAACATATAAACAGATAGAACTTTATTCTGAACATGCACACTATTGAAACTTTTTTCTGAACTTGTAAACTATTGAAACTTTATTTTCAACTTGTAAACGGTTGAAACTTTGTTTTTAACTCTTAAACTGGTGAAACTTTATTTCATTTCTGACATACAAGCAGATAGAACTTTATTCTTAACTTGTAAACTGGTGAAACTTCATTCTATTTCTAACATATAAACAGATAAAACTTTATTCCTAACATACACACTATTGAAACTTCATTTTTAACTTGTAAACGGTTGAAACTTTATTTTTAACTTGTAAACTGGTGAAACTTCATTCTATTTCTAACATATAAACAGATAGAATTTTATTCTGAACATGCACACTATTGAAACTTTATTCCTAACTTGTAAACTATTGAAACTTTATTTCTAACTTGTAAATGGTTGAAACTTTGTTTTATAGCTATCATACAAACAGATAAAACTTTATTCTTAACTGGCCAACTGGTGAAACATTAGTTTTAACTTGCAAACTATTGAAACTTTATTCTTTACTTGTAAACTGATGAAACTTCATTCTATTTCTAACATATAAACAGATATAACTTTATTCTTAACATATACACTATTGAAACTTTATTCTTAACTTTTAAACTGGTGAAACTTTATTTCATTTCTGACATACAAGCAGATAAAACTTTATTCTTAACTTGTAAACTATTGAACGTTCATTTTTATTTCTAACATATAAACAGATAGAACTTTATTCTTAACATACACACTATTGAAACTTTATTTTTAACTTGTAAACGGTAACGGTTGAAACTTTATTTCTAACGTACACATTATTGAAGCTTTGTTTTAACTTTTCAACTGGTGAAACTTTATTTCATTTCTGACATACAAGCAGATAAAACTTTATTCTTAACTTGTAAACTGATGAAGCTTCATTTTATTTCTAACATACAATCAGATAAAACTTTATTCTTAACATACTCACTATTGAAACATTAGTTTTAACTTGCAAACTATTGAAACTTTATTTTTACCTTGTTAACGGTTGAAACTTTGTTTTATTTCTAACATACAAACAGATAGAACTTTATTCTTAACTTGTAAACTGATGAAACTTCATTTTATTTCTAACATATAAACAGATAGAACTTTATTCTTAACTTGTAAACTGGTGAAACTTCATTCTATTTCTAACATATAAACAGATAGAACTTTATTCTGAACATGCACACTATTGAAACCTTTTTCTGAACTTGTAAACTATTGAAACTTTATTTTCAACTTGTAAACGGTTGAAACTTTGTTTTATTTCTAACATACAAACAGATAGAACTTTATTCTTAACTTGTAAACTGGTGAAACTTCATTCTATTTCTAACATATAAACAGATAGAACTTTATTCTGAACATGCACACTATTGAAACTTTTTTCTGAACTTGTAAACTATTGAAACTTTATTTTTAACTTGCAAACGGTTGAAACTTTGTTTTATTTCTAACATACAAACAGATAGAACTTTATTCTTAACTTGTAAACTGGTGAAACTTCATTCTATTTCTAACATATAAACAGATAGAACTTTATTCTGAACATGCACACTATTGAAACTTTATTCTTAACTTGTAAACTATTGAAACTTTATTTTTAACTCTTAAACTGGTGAAACTTTATTTCATTTCTGACATACAAGCAGATAGAAATTTATTCTTAACTTGTAAACTGGTGAAACTTCATTCTATTTCTAACATATAAACAGATAAAACTTTATTCCTAACATACACACTATTGAAACTTCATTTTTAACTTGTAAACGGTTGAAACTTTATTTTTAACTTGTAAACTGGTGAAACTTCATTCTATTTCTAACATATAAACAGATAGAATTTTATTCTGAACATGCACACTATTGAAACTTTATTCCTAACTTCTAAACTATTGAAACTTTATTTTAAACTTGTAAACGGTTGAAACTTTGTTTTATTTCTATCATACAAACAGATAAAACTTTATTCTTAACTGGCCAACTGGTGAAACATTAGTTTTAACTTGCAAACTATTGAAACTTTATTCTTAACTTGTAAACTGGTGAAACTTCATTCTATTTCTAACATATAAACAGATAGAACTTTATTCTTAACATATACACTATTGAAACTTTATTCTTAACTTGTAAACGGTTAAACGGTTAATACTTTGTTTTATTTCTAACATACAAACAGATAGAACTTTATTCATAACTTGCCAACTGGTGAAACTTCATTCTATTTCTAACATACAAACAGATAAAACTTTATTCTTAACATACACACTATTGAAACTTTATTCTTAACTTGTAGACTATTGAAACTTTATTTTTAACTTGTTGACGGTTGAAACTTTGTTTCTAACGTACACATTATTGAAACTTTATTTTTAACTTTTAAACTGGTGAAACTTTATTTCATTTCTGTTATACAAGCAGATAAAACTTTATTCTTAACTTGTAAACTATTGAAACTTCATTTTTATTTCTAACATATAAACAGATAGAACTTTATTCTTAACATACACACTATTGAAACTTTATTTTTAACTTGTAAACGGTAACGGTTGAAACTTTATTTCTAACGTACACATTATTGAAGCTTTGTTTTAACTTTTCAACTGGTGAAACTTTATTTCATTTCTGACATACAAGCAGATAAAACTTTATTCTTAACTTGTAAACTGATGAAGCTTCATTTTATTTCTAACATACAATCAGATAAAACTTTATTCTTAACATAGTCACTATTGAAACATTAGTTTTAACTTGCAAACTATTGAAACTTTATTTTTAACTTGTTAATGGTTGAAACTTCATTCTATTTCTAACATATAAACAAATAGAACTTTATTCTTAACATATACACTATTGAAACTTTATTCTTAACTTGTAAACGGTTAAAACTTTGTTTTATTTCTAACATACAAACAGATAGAACTTTATTCATAACTTGCCAACTGGTGAAACTTCATTCTATTTCTAACATACAAACAGATAAAACTTTATTCTTAACATACACACGATTGAAACTTTATTCTTAACTTGTAGACTATTGAAACTTTATTTTTAACTTGTTGACGGTTGAAACTTTGTTTCTAACGTACACATTATTGAAACTTTATTTTTAACTTTTAAACTGGTGAAACTTTATTTCATTTCTGACATACAAGCAGATAAAACTTTATTCTTTACTTGTAAACTATTGAAACTTCATTTTTATTTCTAACATATAAACAGATAGAACTTTATTCTTAACATACACACTATTGAAACTTTATTTTTAACTTGTAAACGGTTGAAACTTTGTTTTTAACTCTTAAACTGGTGAAACTTTATTTCATTTCTGACATACAAGCAGATAGAACTTTATTCTTAACTTGTAAACTGGTGAAACTTCATTCTATTTCTAACATATAAACAGATAAAACTTTATTCCTAACATACACACTATTGAAACTTCATTTTTAACTTGTAAACGGTTGAAACTTTATTTTTAACTTGTAAACTGGTGAAACTTCATTCGATTTCTAACATATAAACAGATAGAATTTTATTCTGAACATGCACACTATTGAAACTTTATTCCTAACTTGTAAACTATTGAAACTTTATTTTAAACTTGTAAACGGTTGAAACTTTGTTTTATTTCTATCATACAAACAGATAAAACTTTATTCTTAACTGGCCAACTGGTGAAACATTAGTTTTAACTTGCAAACTATTGAAACTTTATTCTTTACTTGTAAACTGGTGAAACTTCATTCTATTTCTAACATATAAACAGATATAACTTTATTCTTAACATATACACTATTGAAACTTTATTTTTAACTTGTTGACGGTTGAAACTTTGTTTCTAACGTACACATTATTGAAACTTTATTTTTAACTTTTAAACTGGTGAAACTTTATTTCATTTCTGTTATACAAGCAGATAAAACTTTATTCTTAACTTGTAAACTATTGAAACTTCATTTTTATTTCTAACATATAAACAGATACAACTTTATTCTTAACATACACACTATTGAAACTTTATTTTTAACTTGTAAACGGTAACGGTTGAAACTTTATTTCTAACGTACACATTATTGAAGCTTTGTTTTAACTTTTCAACTGGTGAAACTTTATTTCATTTCTGACATACAAGCAGATAAAACTTTATTCTTAACTTGTAAACTGATGAAGCTTCATTTTATTTCTAACATACAATCAGATAAAACTTTATTCTTAACATACTCACTATTGAAACATTAGTTTTAACTTGCAAACTATTGAAACTTTATTTTTAACTTGTTAACGGTTGAAACTTTGTTTTATTTCTAACATACAAACAGATAGAACTTTATTCTTAACTTGTAAACTGATGAAACTTCATTTTATTTCTAACATATAAACAGATAGAACTTTATTCTTAACTTGTAAACTGGTGAAACTTCATTCTATTTCTAACATATAAACAGATAGAACTTTATTCTGAACATGCACACTATTGAAACTTTTTTCTGAACTTGTAAACTATTGAAACTTTATTTTCAACTTGTAAACGGTTGAAACTTTGTTTTATTTCTAACATACAAACAGATAGAACTTTATTCTTAACTTGTAAACTGGTGAAACTTCATTCTATTTCTAACATATAAACAGATAGAACTTTATTCTGAACATGCACACTATTGAAACTTTATTCTTAACTTGTAAACTATTGAAACTTTATTTTTAACTCTTAAACTGGTGAAACTTTATTTCATTTCTGACATACAAGCAGATAGAAATTTGTTCTTAACTTGTAAACTGGTGAAACTTCATTCTATTTCTAACATATAAACAGATAAAACTTTATTCCTAACATACACACTATTGAAACTTCATTTTTAACTTGTAAACGGTTGAAACTTTATTTTTAACTTGTAAACTGGTGAAACTTCATTCTATTTCTAACATATAAACAGATAGAATTTTATTCTGAACATGCACACTATTGAAACTTTATTCCTAACTTCTAAACTATTGAAACTTTATTTTAAACTTGTAAACGGTTGAAACTTTGTTTTATTTCTATCATACAAACAGATAAAACTTTATTCTTAACTGGCCAACTGGTGAAACATTAGTTTTAACTTGCAAACTATTGAAACTTTATTCTTAACTTGTAAACTGGTGAAACTTCATTCTATTTCTAACATATAAACAGATAGAACTTTATTCTTAACATATACACTATTGAAACTTTATTCTTAACTTGTAAACGGTTAAAACTTTGTTTTATTTCTAACATACAAACAGATAGAACTTTATTCATAACTTGCCAACTGGTGAAACTTCATTCTATTTCTAACATACAAACAGATAAAACTTTATTCTTAACATACACACTATTGAAACTTTATTCTTAACTTGTAGACTATTGAAACTTTATTTTTAACTTGTTGACGGTTGAAACTTTGTTTCTAACGTACACATTATTGAAACTTTATTTTTAACTTTTAAACTGGTGAAACTTTATTTCATTTCTGACATACAAGCAGATAAAACTTTATTCTTAACTTGTAAACTATTGAAACTTCATTTTTATTTCTAACATATAAACAGATAGAACTTTATTCTTAACATACACAGTATTGAAACTTTATTTTTAACTTGTAAACGGTTGAAACTTTGTTTTTAACTCTTAAACTGGTGAAACTTTATTTCATTTCTGACATACAAGCAGATAGAACTTTATTCTTAACTTGTAAACTGGTGAAACTTCATTCTATTTCTAACATATAAACAGATAAAACTTTATTCCTAACATACACACTATTGAAACTTCATTTTTAACTTGTAAACGGTTGAAACTTTATTTTTAACTTGTAAACTGGTGAAACTTCATTCGATTTCTAACATATAAACAGATAGAATTTTATTCTGAACATGCACACTATTGAAACTTTATTCCTAACTTGTAAACTATTGAAACTTTATTTTAAACTTGTAAACGGTTGAAACTTTGTTTTATTTCTATCATACAAACAGATAAAACTTTATTCTTAACTGGCCAACTGGTGAAACATTAGTTTTAACTTGCAAACTATTGAAACTTTATTCTTTACTTGTAAACTGGTGAAACTTCATTCTATTTCTAACATATAAACAGATAGAACTTTATTCTTAACATATACACTATTGAAACTTTATTCTTAACTTGTAAACGGTTAAAACTTTGTTTTATTTCTAACATACAAACAGATAGAACTTTATTCATAACTTGCCAACTGGTGAAACTTCATTCTATTTCTAACATACAAACAGATAAAACTTTATTCTTAACATACACACTATTGAAACTTTATTCTTAACTTGTAGACTATTGAAACTTTATTTTTAACTTGTTGACGGTTGAAACTTTGTTTCTAACGTACACATTATTGAAACTTTATTTTTAACTTTTAAACTGGTGAAACTTTATTTCATTTCTGTTATACAAGCAGATAAAACTTTATTCTTAACTTGTAAACTATTGAAACTTCATTTTTATTTCTAACATATAAACAGATAGAACTTTATTCTTAACATACACACTATTGAAACTTTATTTTTAACTTGTAAACGGTAACGGTTGAAACTTTATTTCTAACGTACACATTATTGAAGCTTTGTTTTAACTTTTCAACTGGTGAAACTTTATTTCATTTCTGACATACAAGCAGATAAAACTTTATTCTTAACTTGTAAACTGATGAAGCTTCATTTTATTTCTAACATACAATCAGATAAAACTTTATTCTTAACATAGTCACTATTGAAACATTAGTTTTAACTTGCAAACTATTGAAACTTTATTTTTAACTTGTTAATGGTTGAAACTTCATTCTATTTCTAACATATAAACAAATAGAACTTTATTCTTAACATATACACTATTGAAACTTTATTCTTAACTTGTAAACGGTTAAAACTTTGTTTTATTTCTAACATACAAACAGATAGAACTTTATTCATAACTTGCCAACTGGTGAAACTTCATTCTATTTCTAACATACAAACAGATAAAACTTTATTCTTAACATACACACTATTGAAACTTTATTCTTAACTTGTAGACTATTGAAACTTTATTTTTAACTTGTTGACGGTTGAAACTTTGTTTCTAACGTACACATTATTGAAACTTTATTTTTAACTTTTAAACTGGTGAAACTTTATTTCATTTCTGACATACAAGCAGATAAAACTTTATTCTTTACTTGTAAACTATTGAAACTTCATTTTTATTTCTAACATATAAACAGATAGAACTTTATTCTTAACATACACACTATTGAAACTTTATTTTTAACTTGTAAACGGTTGAAACTTTGTTTTTAACTCTTAAACTGGTGAAACTTTATTTCATTTCTGACATACAAGCAGATAGAACTTTATTCTTAACTTGTAAACTGGTGAAACTTCATTCTATTTCTAACATATAAACAGATAAAACTTTATTCCTAACATACACACTATTGAAACTTCATTTTTAACTTGTAAACGGTTGAAACTTTATTTTTAACTTGTAAACTGGTGAAACTTCATTCGATTTCTAACATATAAACAGATAGAATTTTATTCTGAACATGCACACTATTGAAACTTTATTCCTAACTTGTAAACTATTGAAACTTTATTTTAAACTTGTAAACGGTTGAAACTTTGTTTTATTTCTATCATACAAACAGATAAAACTTTATTCTTAACTGGCCAACTGGTGAAACATTAGTTTTAACTTGCAAACTATTGAAACTTTATTCTTTACTTGTAAACTGGTGAAACTTCATTCTATTTCTAACATATAAACAGATATAACTTTATTCTTAACATATACACTATTGAAACTTTATTTTTAACTTGTTGACGGTTGAAACTTTGTTTCTAACGTACACATTATTGAAACTTTATTTTTAACTTTTAAACTGGTGAAACTTTATTTCATTTCTGTTATACAAGCAGATAAAACTTTATTCTTAACTTGTAAACTATTGAAACTTCATTTTTATTTCTAACATATAAACAGATACAACTTTATTCTTAACATACACACTATTGAAACTTTATTTTTAACTTGTAAACGGTAACGGTTGAAACTTTATTTCTAACGTACACATTATTGAAGCTTTGTTTTAACTTTTCAACTGGTGAAACTTTATTTCATTTCTGACATACAAGCAGATAAAACTTTATTCTTAACTTGTAAACTGATGAAGCTTCATTTTATTTCTAACATACAATCAGATAAAACTTTATTCTTAACATACTCACTATTGAAACATTAGTTTTAACTTGCAAACTATTGAAACTTTATTTTTAACTTGTTAACGGTTGAAACTTTGTTTTATTTCTAACATACAAACAGATAGAACTTTATTCTTAACTTGTAAACTGATGAAACTTCATTTTATTTCTAACATATAAACAGATAGAACTTTATTCTTAACTTGTAAACTGGTGAAACTTCATTCTATTTCTAACATATAAACAGATAGAACTTTATTCTGAACATGCACACTATTGAAACCTTTTTCTGAACTTGTAAACTATTGAAACTTTATTTTCAACTTGTAAACGGTTGAAACTTTGTTTTATTTCTAACATACAAAATGATAGAACTTTATTCTTAACTTGTAAACTGATGAAACTTCATTCTATTTCTAACATATAAACAGATAGAACTTTATTCTGAACATGCACACTATTGAAACTTTTTTCTGAACTTGTAAACTATTGAAACTTTATTTTCAACTTGTAAACGGTTGAAACTTTGTTTTATTTCTAACATACAAACAGATAGAACTTTATTCTTAACTTGTAAACTGGTGAAACTTCATTCTATTTCTAACATATAAACAGATAGAACTTTATTCTGAACATGCACACTATTGAAACTTTATTCTTAACTTGTAAACTATTGAAACTTTATTTTTAACTCTTAAACTGGTGAAACTTTATTTCATTTCTGACATACAAGCAGATAGAAATTTGTTCTTAACTTGTAAACTGGTGAAACTTCATTCTATTTCTAACATATAAACAGATAAAACTTTATTCCTAACATACACACTATTGAAACTTCATTTTTAACTTGTAAACGGTTGAAACTTTATTTTTAACTTGTAAACTGGTGAAACTTCATTCTATTTCTAACATATAAACAGATAGAATTTTATTCTGAACATGCACACTATTGAAACTTTATTCCTAACTTCTAAACTATTGAAACTTTATTTTAAACTTGTAAACGGTTGAAACTTTGTTTTATTTCTATCATACAAACAGATAAAACTTTATTCTTAACTGGCCAACTGGTGAAACATTAGTTTTAACTTGCAAACTATTGAAACTTTATTCTTAACTTGTAAACTGGTGAAACTTCATTCTATTTCTAACATATAAACAGATAGAACTTTATTCTTAACATATACACTATTGAAACTTTATTCTTAACTTGTAAACGGTTAAAACTTTGTTTTATTTCTAACATACAAACAGATAGAACTTTATTCATAACTTGCCAACTGGTGAAACTTCATTCTATTTCTAACATACAAACAGATAAAACTTTATTCTTAACATACACACTATTGAAACTTTATTCTTAACTTGTAGACTATTGAAACTTTATTTTTAACTTGTTGACGGTTGAAACTTTGTTTCTAACGTACACATTATTGAAACTTTATTTTTAACTTTTAAACTGGTGAAACTTTATTTCATTTCTGACATACAAGCAGATAAAACTTTATTCTTAACTTGTAAACTATTGAAACTTCATTTTTATTTCTAACATATAAACAGATAGAACTTTATTCTTAACATACACAGTATTGAAACTTTATTTTTAACTTGTAAACGGTTGAAACTTTGTTTTTAACTCTTAAACTGGTGAAACTTTATTTCATTTCTGACATACAAGCAGATAGAACTTTATTCTTAACTTGTAAACTGGTGAAACTTCATTCTATTTCTAACATATAAACAGATAAAACTTTATTCCTAACATACACACTATTGAAACTTCATTTTTAACTTGTAAACGGTTGAAACTTTATTTTTAACTTGTAAACTGGTGAAACTTCATTCGATTTCTAACATATAAACAGATAGAATTTTATTCTGAACATGCACACTATTGAAACTTTATTCCTAACTTGTAAACTATTGAAACTTTATTTTAAACTTGTAAACGGTTGAAACTTTGTTTTATTTCTATCATACAAACAGATAAAACTTTATTCTTAACTGGCCAACTGGTGAAACATTAGTTTTAAACTTGCAAACTATTGAAACTTTATTCTTTACTTGTAAACTGGTGAAACTTCATTCTATTTCTAACATATAAACAGATATAACTTTATTCTTAACATATACACTATTGAAACTTTATTCTTAACTTTTAAACTGGTGAAACTTTATTTCATTTCTGACATACAAGCAGATAAAACTTTATTCTTAACTTGTAAACTATTGAACCTTTATTTTTACTTCTAACATATAAACAGATAGAACTTTATTCTTAACATACACACTATTGAAACTTTATTTTTAACTTGTAAACGGTAACGGTTGAAACTTTATTTCTAACGTACACATTATTGAAGCTTTGTTTTAACTTTTCAACTGGTGAAACTTTATTTCATTTCTGACATACAAGCAGATAAAACTTTATTCTTAACTTGTAAACTGATGAAGCTTCATTTTATTTCTAACATACAATCAGATAAAACTTTATTCTTAACATACTCACTATTGAAACATTAGTTTTAACTTGCAAACTATTGAAACTTTATTTTTAACTTGTTAACGGTTGAAACTTTGTTTTATTTCTAACATACAAACAGATAGAACTTTATTCTTAACTTGTAAACTGATGAAACTTCATTTTATTTCTAACATATAAACAGATAGAACTTTATTCTTAACTTGTAAACTGGTGAAACTTCATTCTATTTCTAACATATAAACAGATAGAACTTTATTCTGAACATGCACACTATTGAAACCTTTTTCTCAACTTGTAAACTATTGAAACTTTATTTTCAACTTGTAAACGGTTGAAACTTTGTTTTATTTCTAACATACAAACAGATAGAACTTTATTCTTAACTTGTAAACTGGTGAAACTTCATTCTATTTCTAACATATAAACAGATAGAACTTTATTCTAAACATGCACACTATTGAAACTTTATTTTCAACTTGTAAACGGTTGAAACTTTGTTTTATTTCTAACATACAAACAGATAGAACTTTATTCTTAACTTGTAAACTGGTGAAACTTCATTCTATTTCTAACATATAAACAGATAGAACTTTATTCTGAACATGCACACTATTGAAACTTTATTCTTAACTTGTAAACTATTGAAACTTTATTTTTAACTCTTAAACTGGTGAAACTTTATTTCATTTCTGACATACAAGCAGATAGAAATTTATTCTTAACTTGTAAACTGGTGAAACTTCATTCTATTTCTAACATATAAACAGATAAAACTTTATTCCTAACATACACACTATTGAAACTTAATTTTTAACTTGTAAACGGTTGAAACTTTATTTTTAACTTGTAAACTGGTGAAACTTCATTCTATTTCTAACATATAAACAGATAGAATTTTATTCTGAACATGCACACTATTGAAACTTTATTCCTAACTTGTAAACTATTGAAACTTTATTTCTAACTTGTAAACGGTTGAAACTTTGTTTTATTTCTATCATACAAACAGATAAAACTTTATTCTTAACTGGCCAACTGGTGAAACATTAGTTTTAACTTGCAAACTATTGAAACTTTATTCTTAACTTGTAAACTGGTGAAACTTCATTCTATTTCTAACATACAAACAGATATAACTTTTTTCTTAACATATACACTATTGAAACTTTATTCTTAACTTGTAGACTATTGAAACTTTATTTTTAAATTGTTGACGGTTGAAACTTTGTTTCTAACGTACACATTATTGAAACTTTATTTTTAACTTTTAAACTGGTGAAACTTTATTTCATTTCTGACATACAAGCAGATAAAACTTTATTCTTAACTTGTAAACTATTGAAACTTCATTTTTATTTCTAACATATAAACAGATAGAACTTTATTCTTAACATACACACTATTGAAACTTTATTTTTAACTTGTAAACGGTAACGGTTGAAACTTTATTTCTAACGTACACATTATTGAAGCTTTTTAATATGAAGTTTTTCAACTGGTGAAACTTTATTTCATTTCTAACATACAAGCAGATAAAACTTTATTCTTAAATTCTAAACTGGTGAAGCTTCATTTTATTTCTAACATACAAACAGATAAAACTTTATTCTTAACATACGCACTATTGAAACATTAGTTTTAACTTGGAAACTATTGAAACTTTATTTTTAACTTGTTAACGGTTGAAACTTTGTTTTATTTCTGACATACAAACAGATAAAACTTTATTCTTAACTTGTAAACTGATGAAACTTCATTCTATTTCTAACATATAAACAGATAGAACCCTATTCTTAACTTGTAAACTGGTGAAACTTCATTGTATTTCTAACATACAAACAGATAGAATTTTTTTCTTAACTTGTAAACTGGTGAAACTTCATTCTATTTCTAACATATAAAAAGATAGAACTTTATTCTTAGCATACACACTATTGAAACTTTATTCTTAACTTGTAAACTATTGAAACTTTATTTTTAACTTGTAAACGGTTGAAACTTTGTTTTATTTCTAACATACAAACAGATAGAACTTTATTCTTAATTTGTAAACTTAAACAGATAGAACTTTATTCTTAACTTGTAAACTGGTGAAACTTCATTCTATTTCTAACATATAAACAGATAGAACTTTATTCTGAACATGCACACTATTGAAACTTTATTCTTAACTTGTAAACTATTGAAACTTTATTTTTAACTCTTAAACTGGTGAAACTTTATTTCATTTCTGACATACAAGCAGATAAAACTTTATTCTTAACTTGTAAACTGGTGAAACTTCATTCTATTTCTAACATATAAACAGATAAAACTTTATTCTTAACATACACACTATTGAAACTTCATTTTTAACTTGTAAACGGTTGAAACTTTATTTTTAACTTGTAGACTGTTGAAACTTTATTTCTAACTGGTAAACTGTTGAAATGATATCTTTCATTTACAAATAGTAGAACGCTTTGTCCAACTTGTAAACTAGTAAATCTTGTTTGTCATCGAATCTAACTATTTAAATCTTCATCATGGAAATCAATGTTCAACAGTCGGAGTAAAAGTTTGAGATGATACACTCCTGGCAAACTAACTCATGAAGTAGCTTTGCTGTGATACATTTCTATCTGTAAACATATGGTAATATTAAAGTGAATCTAAAACTTTTCAGCTTATTAATTTTTCATCGTTGCATCAACGCTTTAACTCGTGAACAGTTATAATTTTACTTTTAATTTACACTTAGTCTAACTTGTAAACTAGTAAATCTTGCGATCTTATTTTTACAAACAGTTACACCTTTATTTCTAACATATACACTATTGGAACTTTATTTCTAACTTGTAAACTCTTGAAACTTTATTTTGATATACAAACAGCTAAAACTTTATTTCTAACATATACACTATTGAAACTTTATTTCTAACTTGCAAACTCTTGAAACTTTATTTTGATATACAAACAGCTAAAACTTTATTTCTAACGTACACACTGTTAAAACTTTATTTTTAACTTGTAAACGGCTGAAACTTTATTTCTAACGCAGAAAGCGCTTAAACTTTATTTCCATCATACACACTATTGAAACTTTATTTTAATCTGTAAACTGTTGAAACGATATTTTTTCATTTACAACTAGTAGAACGCTGAGTCTAACTTGCAAACTAGTAAATCTTACGATCTTGTCTTACAAACAGTTATACCTTTCTTTCTAGCACATAAACTGTCATACCTCTATTTCTAACATACAACCAGTTAAAACTTTATTCCTAACGTACAAACCGTTGAAACTTTATTTTTCAGCTTGTAAACTGTTGAAACTTTGTTTTGATTCTAACATATAAACAAATAAAACTTCATTTCTAACATACACACTGTTAAAACTTTATTTTTAACTTGTAAACGGTTGAAACTTTATTTCTAACACACACACACACATACAAACAGTCATAACTTTATTTCTAACGTGCACACTATTGAAACTTTATTCTAATCTGTAAACTGTTGAAACGATATTTTTCAATTACAACTAGTAGAATGCTGAGTCTAACTTGCAAACTAGTAAATCCTACGATCGTACTTTACAAACAGATAAAACTTTATTCTTAACATACACACTATTGAAACTTTATTTTTAACTTGTAAACGGTTGAAACTTTGTTTCTAACGTACACACTATTGACACTTTATTTCTAATTTGTAAACTGGTGAAGCTTCATTTTATTTCTAACATACAAACAGATAAAATTTTATTCTTAACATACTCACTATTGAAACATTAGTTTTAACTTGCAAACTATTGAAACTTTATTTTTAACTTGTTAACGGTTGAAACTTTGTTTTATTTCTAACATACAAACAGATAAAACTTTATTCTTAACTTGTAAACTGATGAAACTTCATTCTATTTCTAACATATAAACAGATAGAACTTTATTCTTAACTTGTAAACTGATGAAACTTCATTTTATCTCTAACATATAAACAGATAGAACTTTATTTTTAACTTGTAAACTGGTGAAACTTCATTCTATTTCTAACATATAAACAGATAGAACTTTATTCTGAACATGCACACTATGGAAACTTTTTTCTGAACTTGTAAACTATTGAAACTTTATTTTCAACTTGTAAACGGTTGAAACTTTGTTTTATTTCTAACATACAAACAGATAGAACTTTATTCTTAACTTGTAAACTGGTGAAACTTCATTCTATTTCTAACATATAAACAGATAGAACTTTATTCTGAACATGCACACTATTGAAACTTTTTTCTGAACTTGTAAACTATTGAAACTTTATTTTCAACTTGTAAACGGTTGAAACTTTATTTCATTTCTGACATACAAGCAGATAGAAATTTATTCTTAACTTGTAAACTGGTGAAGCTTCATTTTATTTCTAACATACAAACAGATAAAACTTTATTCTTAACATACGCACTATTGAAACATTAGTTTTAACTTGCAAACTATTGAAACTTTATTTTTAACTCGTTAACGGTTGAAACTTTGTTTTATTTCTAACATACAAACAGATAAAACTTTATTCTTAACTTGTAAACTGATGAAACTTCATTCTATTTCTAACATATAAACAGATAGAACCCTATTCTTAACTTGTAAACTGGTGAAACTTCATTGTATTTCTAACATACAAACAGATAGAATTTTTTTCTTAACTTGTAAACTGGTGAAACTTCATTCTATTTCTAACATATAAAAAGATAGAACTTTATTCTTAGCATACACACTATTGAAACTTTATTCTTAACTTGTAAATTATTGAAACTTTATTTTTAACTTGTAAACGGTTGAAACTTTGTTTTATTTCTATCATACAAATAGATAAAACTTTATTCTTAACATACGCACTATTGAAATATTAGTTTTAACTTGCAAACTATTGAAACTTTATTTTTAACTTGTTAACGGTTGAAACTTTGTTTTATTTCTAACATACAAACAGATAGAACTTTATTCTTAACTTGTAAACTGGTGAAACTTCATTCTATTTCTAACATATAAACAGATAGAACTTTATTCTGAACATGCACACTATTGAAACTTTATTCTTAACTTGTAAACTATTGAAACTTTATTTTTAACTCTTAAACTGGTGAAACTTTATTTCATTTCTGACATACAAGCAGATAGAAATTTATTCTTAACTTGTAAACTGGTGAAACTTCATTCTATTTCTAACATATAAACAGATAAAACTTTATTCCTAACATACACACTATTGAAACTTCATTTTTAACTTGTAAACGGTTGAAACTTTATTTTTAACTTGTAAACTGGTGAAACTTCATTCTATTTCTAACATATAAACAGATAGAATTTTATTCTGAAAATGCACACTATTGAAACTTTATTCCTAACTTGTAAACTATGGAAACTTTATTTTTAACTTGTAAACGGTTGAAACTTTGTTTTATTTCTATCATACAAACAGATAAAACTTTATTCTTAACTGGCCAACTGGTGAAACATTAGTTTTAACTTGCAAACTTTTGAAACTTTATTCTTAACTTGTAAACTGGTGAAACTTCATTCTATTTCTAACATATAAACAGATATAACTTTATTCTTAACATATACACTATTGAAACTTTATTCTTAACTTGTAAACGGTTAAAACTTTGTTTTATTTCTAACATACAAACAGATAGAACTTTATTCATAACTTGCCAACTGGTGAAACTTCATTCTATTTCTAGCATACAAACAGATAAAACTTTATTCTTAACATACACACTATTGAAACTTTATTCTTAACTTGTAAACTATTGAACTTTATTTTTAAATTGTTGACGGTTGAAACTTTGTTTCTAACGTACACATTATTGAAACTTTATTTTTAACTTTTAAACTGGTGAAACTTTATTTCATTTCTGACATACAAGCAGATAAAACTTTATTCTTAACTTGTAAACTATTGAACCTTAATTTTTATTTCTAACATATAAACAGATAGAACTTTATTCTTAACATACACACTATTGAAACTTTATTTTTAACTTGTAAACGGTAACGGTTGAAACTTTATTTCTAACGTACACATTATTGAAGCTTTGTTTTAACTTTTCAACTGGTGAAACTTTATTTCATTTCTGACATACAAGCAGATAAAACTTTATTCTTAACTTATAAACTGGTGAAGCTTCATTTTATTTCTAACATACAAACAGATAAAACTTTATTCTTAACATACGCACTATTGAAACATTAGTTTTAACTTGCAAACTATTGAAACTTTATTTTTAACTTGTTAACGGTTGAAACTTTGTTTTATTTCTAACATACAAACAGATAAAACTTTATTCTTAACTTGTAAACTGATGAAACTTCATTCTATTTCTAACATATAAACAGATAGAACCCTATTCTTAACTTGTAAACTGGTGAAACTTCATTGTATTTCTAACATACAAACAAATAGAATTTTTTTCTTAACTTGTAAACTGGTGAAACTTCATTCTATTTCTAACATATAAAAAGATAGAACTTTATTCTTAGCATACACACTATTGAAACTTTATTCTTAACTTGTAAACTATTGAAACTTTATTTTTAACTTGTAAACGGTTGAAACTTTGTTTTATTTCTATCATACAAATAGATAAAACTTTATTCTTAACATACGCACTATTGAAATATTAGTTTTAACTTGCAAACTATTGAAACTTTATTTTCAACTTGTAAACGGTTGAAACTTTGTTTTATTTCTAACATACAAACAAATAGAACTTTATTTTTAACTTGTAAACTGGTGAAACTTCATTCTATTTCTAACATATAAACAGATAGAACTTTATTCTGAACATGCACACTATTGAAACTTTTTTCTGAACTTGTAAACTATTGAAACTTTATTTTCAACTTGTAAACGGTTGAAACTTTGTTTTATTTCTAACATACAAACAGATAAAACTTTATTCTTAACTTGTAAACTGATGAAACTTCATTCTATTTCTAACATATAAACAGATAGAACCCTATTCTTAACTTGTAAACTGGTGAAACTTCATTGTATTTCTAACATACAAACAGATAGAATTTTTTTCTTAACTTGTTAACTGGTGAAACTTCATTCTATTTCTAACATATAAAAAGATAGAACTTTATTCTTAGCATACACACTATTGAAACTTTATTCTTAACTTGTAAACGGTTGAAACTTTGTTTTATTTCTATCATACAAATAGATAAAACTTTATTCTTAACATACGCACTATTGAAATATTAGTTTTAACTTGCAAACTATTGAAACTTTATTTTTAACTTGTTAACGGTTGAAACTTTTGTTTTATTTCTAACATACAAACAGATAGAACTTTATTCTTAACTTGTAAACTTAAACAGATAGAACTTTATTCTTAACTTGTAAACTGGTGAAACTTCATTCTATTTCTAACATATAAACAGATAGAACTTTATTCTGAACATGCACACTATTGAAACTTTATTCTTAACTTGTAAACTATTGAAACTTTATTTTTAACTCTTAAACTGGTGAAACTTTATTTCATTTCTGACATACAAGCAGATAAAACTTTATTCTTAACTTGTAAACTGGTGAAACTTCATTCTATTTCTAACATATAAACAGATAAAACTTTACTCTTAACATACACACTATTGAAACTTCATTTTTAACTTGTAAACGGTTGAAACTTTATTTTTAACTTGTAGACTGTTGAAACTTTATTTCTAACTGGTAAACTGTTGAAATGATATCTTTCATTTACAAATAGTAGAACGCTTTGTCCAACTTGTAAACTAGTAAATCTTGTTTGTCATCGAATCTAACTATTTAAATCTTCATCATGGAAATCAATGTTCAACAGTCGGAGTAAAAGTTTGAGATGATACACTCCTGGCAAACTAACTCATGAAGTAGCTTTGCTGTGATACATTTCTATCTGTAAACATATGGTAATGTTAAAGTGAATCTAAAACTTTTCAGCTTATTAATTTTTCATCGTTGCATCAACGCTTTAACTCGTGAACAGTTATAATTTTATTTTTAATTTACACTTAGTCTAACTTGTAAACTAGTAAATCTTGCGATCTTATTTTTACAAACAGTTACACCTTTATTTCTAACATATACACTATTGGAACTTTATTTCTAACTTGTAAACTCTTGAAACTTTATTTTGATATACAAACAGCTAAAACTTTATTTCTAACATATACACTATTGAAACTTTATTTCTAACTTGTAAACTCTTGAAACTTTATTTTGATATACAAACAGCTAAAACTTTATTTCTAACGTACACACTGTTAAAACTTTATTTTTAACTTGTAAACGGCTGAAACTTCCGATGGTTTCTTCTGAAAAAAGCCGATGGTTCGTTCTCGGGAGTGAATTGATGGGGTGGTGAAGGCAGGCAAAGATCTGCAATGAAAATGATATGTATTAGAATAGGATATACTATCTTATTTGCTTTTCACTTACCAAGGTAGTCATCCTTAGGCAGTCTCGCGGGCTTCCTGACTGAAAATTTTTGTAAATGGCCGCGCATTCTGAGTGTGGCATGTAAGCACTTCTTAGTCGGATGACCATTATAGCAGATTATACTCTCGTCTAGGCTTTGGTTGACGAGGACTTGACCGTCCAGATGGTTATCCCGAATAGGGATGTGGAACTCAAACATTCTGTCCTCATTCACACGATTCCACTCATTCCTCATGCGCTCCAACTTCGCAAACGACTCTCTCTCATCACCCTGCCTACTCACACTCCTCTCCAACTCAGCATTCCTCGCTCTCAATACACTCATCTCCTTCATCAACTCCTCATACTTCGACTCTGCCTCTCCCATTCTCCTCTCTGCAGCACTCGTCCTCTTCTCTAGCTCATCATTCTTGTCTTCCAACACTCGCACATTCTCCTTCAACTCTTTTACAACACGCCTCATACGGATATTCTCATTTGCCACCTCCTTACATTTCACCTCCTTCATTTTCAGCTCACTCAACTCACTCAACGTTCTCTCATTCACCTTCAAACTTTCGTACCGATCAACCAACAAAGCATGTGCCGCTTGCTGCGACACATGCTTCTTTTCCATGTCCTCATCCCACCGCGCCGACTGCTTCCGTACCCCACCACCCTTCACTATTGGGGAAGATGAGCTCTGCGGGGGGTCGGTAATGACAATATCGGATACCTCCGACGACGAAGAGCTCAACTTCCTCACACTCTTCCTCACTCGCTCCCTATCCAAATCCACATCATCCTCATCACTCTCAAACACTCTCTTCCACCACTTGTCAGCCTTCAAACCGGCCACAGCATTCTCTACCTCATTCTCCACAGCATTCCCACCAGCATTCTCAACAACATTCCCACTAGCATTCTCAACAACATTCCCACTAGCATTCTCAACAACATTCTTGGCCTCTTTCCCCAACATTCGCTCCTTATCAGCATTCATCAACTCCACAAATCTCAAATCGGTCACCAACCCTCCTGTGCACTCACCATGCCTCAAATAAAACTCGGCCTCCTGCCCAACAGCACCAACAGCAACCAACAGCACCCTGCACTTCACACAGGCAACCCTACTCAGGATAACCATGTGGTCGGCCCCTGCCTTCTTGATGTGGTCCTTGAGACCGTCTCGGCGGTTAATTCGGCCGCATACACACATTTTAATGTGGAACTTCTTATTTTTGTCATTGTTGACCATGGCTGCGATTTTATCGTTAACTGTAAGATAATGAAATTTGTATAAGTTTGGAATCATGTAGTATACAGAATAAAGCATAACACTTAGTGAGGAATGATAGATTTGAGTGTAGTGAGTGGCACTCGATCCCGTCGACAGCCCGAAGGCCTTGTACTGATCACTAGGGAAGTGAGAGATCTTCCCCGATACCCGCTCTTTACAGCTGAAGACATCATTGTCACTGCCCCGAAGTGGTAACAGGAACGCCGAGTCAAAGGTAGTGATCAGTAGCTGGGATCTAACCCCTCAAAGCTGCCTTAGACTGAGTTAAATTTCAAATCTGATAGCAGATTTGAACTCAGCATACTTGAAAACCTTAGTCTACATATTAAAACTTTGAAAAATCTGAAAATTAAGAATTTTTAAAAAATTCCGCATTTTACTACTCATACTACTTTTAAAAAATTTTATCAGTAGTAAAGACACTATCAAACTCTATCATACAAACTTTGAAGTAAGAATATAGCTTGCCTACTTCAAAAGATAGAGTCCTTTGAAACACCCGATATCGGAGCTCAGAGCGACGACCGTCGCTTACCTCGTCTTTCGATGAAGTGATCAGACTTACGTTGTCGGGGGTTTATATATGCTCGGAAGAAAACTTAAAATGGCTCTATCTCCGAAAGTATTCATCGTAGCGACATGCGGTTTGTTGCAAACGATTTGTCTCATCATTCTCTATCATATGACACCTGAACCATTCTCATATGACCACGGGAAGTTGGTCCGTCAGCACATGTCCATGTAACATGCCACAAGTGAAAAAATTCCTAAGTGTGAGAGCTCCAGTGTGGTGAAAATTTTGAAAAATTTAAAACTTCCGAATTTCGACCTGGGACCTTTACCCAAAACATTTTTCATCAAATTTCACGGACCCCCCTCCCCCCCTCGTTCAGAGAAATTTGATGAAAAATGTTTTGGTAAAGGTCCCATGTCGAAATTCCACACTTTGAAAAATTTTCAAAATTTTACCCATACAAAGCCACTCTGACACTTAGAATTTTTTCAGGTGAGCTCCGACCTAAAATCTTGTAACAGCTCTAACTTTTGAACGAAGACAGATATGAACAAGCCGTTTCTTTCACTGAATTTGTCTCACTCTTAGCTTTCAAACGAGCTATTGCACGACAAAATCCGTCCACTAGAAGCCAAGATCGAAGCGAGCTGTCCAGAGGGGGGGAGGTCCGTGAAATTTGATGAAAAATGTTTTGGTGACGGTCCCAGGTCGAAATGACACACTTTGGAAAATTTTCAAAATTTTACCCATACAAAGCCACTCTGACACTTAGGATTTTTTCAGGTGAGCGAGCTCCGACCTAAAATCTTGTAACAGCTCTAACTTTTGAACGAAGACAGATATGAACAAGCCGTTTCTTTCACTGAATTTGTCTCACTCTTAGCTTTCAAACGAGCTATTGCACGACAAAATCCGTCCACTAGAAGCCAAGATCGAAGCGAGCTGTCCAGAGGGGGGGAGGTCCGTGAAATTTGATGAAAAATGTTTTGGTGACGGTCCCAGGTCGAAATGACACACTTTGGAAAATTTTCAAAATTTTACCCATACAAAGCCACTCTGACACTTAGGATTTTTTCAGGTGAGCGAGCTCCGACCTAAAATCTTGTAACAGCTCTAACTTTTGAACGAAGACAGATATGAACAAGCCGTTTCTTTCACTGAATTTGTCTCACTCTTAGCTTTCAAACGAGCTATTGCACGACAAAATCCGTCCACTAGAAGCCAAGATCGAAGCGAGCTGTCCAGAGGGGGGGAGGTCCGTGAAATTTGATGAAAAATGCTTTGGTGACGGTCCCAGGTCGAAATGACACACTTTGGAAAATTTTCAAAATTTTACCCATACAAAGCCACTCTGACACTTAAGATTTTTTCAGGTGAGCGAGCTCCGACCTAAAATCTTGTAACAGCTCTAACTTTTGAACGGCTGGTCCGATTGACTCGCGGCAAAAATGGGGTCGAGCAGTTTTTTCTCCTCTTTCAAACGAGTAGCTGTAAGACAAAATCCGTTCACTAGAACCAAAGTTAGAAGATTGCTGTCGGGGGGGGGTCAGTGAAATTTGATGAAAAATGTTTTGGTGACGGTCCCAGGTCGAAATTCCACACTTTGGAAAATTTTCAAAATTTTACCCATACAAAGCCACTCTGACACTTAGGATTTTTTCAGGTGAGCGAGGTCCGACCTAACATCTTGTAACAGCTCTAACTTTTGAACGAAGACAGATATGAACAAGCCGTTTCTTTCACTGAATTTGTCTCACTCTTAGCTTTCAAACGAGCTATTGCACGACAAAATCCGTCCACTAGAAGCCAAGATCGAAGCGAGCTGTCCAGAGGGGGGGAGGTCCGTGAAATTTGATGAAAAATGTTTTGGTGACGGTCCCAGGTCGAAATGACACACTTTGGAAAATTTTCAAAATTTTACCCATACAAAGCCACTCTGACACTTAAGATTTTTTCAGGTGAGCGAGCTCCGACCTAAAATCTTGTAACAGCTCTAACTTTTGAACGGCTGGTCCGATTGATTCGCGACAAAAATGGCGTCGAGCAGTTTTTTCTCCTCTTTCAAACGAGTAGCTGTAAGACAAAATCCGTTCACTAGAACCAAAGTTAGAAGATTGCTGTCGGGGGGGGGGGGTCAGTGAAATTTGATGAAAAATGTTTTGGTGACGGTCCCAGGTCGAAATTCCACACTTTGGAAAATTTTCAAAATTTTACCCATACAAAGCCACTCTGACACAGGATTTTTTCAGGTGAGCTACGACAGTCCACCCTCCCAACCTGGCCGGCACACCACGCCAACCTAGACACCACATCACCGCGCGCTATACGACGGTCGGCCAGAGGGGGGGACGTCAGCGAACCTGACGGACGCACGTGGCCGGCACACCACGACACTCTGTCATTCCAGAGTGGGGGGACGTCTGACTCAAAGCACCACGGCGGCCGACCACGACACTCTGCCGTTCCAGAGGGGGGACGTCAGCGACGGCGGCCATCTTGCGCGGTCCAGAAGTGGAGTTTTACTTACTACTCGTCTGAACTCGTACATGGATGATATCTGCGACTCAGTAAATAGTCTGACCGAAGCCACTGATCGTGCTGAACAAATTAACGAGGTCCTTGCAGGAGGCGGTTTTACTATCAAAGACTGGAAATTCAGTCAAAATACGGAAGGCAAGTCGGCTATCGATTCAGACGAGAAGGAAGAGAAGGTCCTAGGAGTTCAGTGGAGACCCGACACCGATGAGTTGACTATAAAACAAAGATAACAAGGGAAGCAAGCCTCACGAAACGAAAAATATTGAGTGAGATCTCTAAGATTTTCGATCCACTTGGTTTGGCAGCCGCAACAGTAGTGAAAGCTAAGATAGCTTTTCAGGACTTGTGGAAGAAGGGTGTCAGCTGGGATGATATCTTACCGGAAGAAGATCAAATTTTATGGAGTAAAATATTCAGTGAACCACTCGAATTACACAGTGTCCAGTTCCCCAGATGTATTAGTCCTCCGAATCGTCTTCAAGCCTCGCCAATGCTATGTCTGTTCTCAGACGCCTCAGAAGAAGCACTCGGAGCTTGCGCCTACGTGCGCTGGGAGTTAGGTGATGGAAAGTTCGAGACAAGATTGATTTTCGCAAAATCACGCGTTGCACCCATCAAGCCGCTAACCATACCGAAGCTCGAACTTCAAGCCGCAGTGCTAGCGTCGAGAATTCTTCAGACAATAAGAGCTCAGATGAGAATTTGTTTCAGTCGAACCATTTTATTTACGGACAGCATGATCGTTCTTGGATGGATTCATTCTAGCTCAAGCAAACCGATCCCATTCGTGACTGCTCGTGTCCGTGAAATTACAAGCCGTATCGAACCATCCTGTTGTAAGCATATTCCAGGTAAATTGAACATAGCTGACAAAGTTTCAAGAGGAGTAAAAGCCGAAGAACTTCGAGGGAGCTGGCAAAGCGGACCTGAGTTCCTATCACAACCTGAGAATGAATGGACAATTTCGTCCGGCAGTATTCAAAAGTCCGAAGCAGAGAATTCGTCGAAAAGTACAATCGCTGTTCTGATCAAAAAGGAATCAGTCATTAAACTTGAGAATATGTCAAGTTGGAAGAAGGCGAAGAGAGTCGCTGCTTACGTCATGCGTTTCATAAGAAATTGCCGGTCTCGCAAAGCGGAAAGATCTAACGGGCCATTGTCTGTTGAAGAAATCATTCAATCGGAAATACTAATAGCGAAGGAAGCTCAAGTGACATTAAAGGAAAAATTGGAGAATGGTCAATTGAAGAATTTGACACCTTTCATAGATGACGAGGGGTTGATTAGAGTAGGCGGTCGCGTGACAAACGCCGATTTTATCTCTTATGATAGCCGTCATCCTATCCTACTCCCTGGAAATCATATTGCCGCAAAACTAATAACTCGTGAATATCATGAACGCGGACATTGCGGAGTGGCAGCGACTGTAGCGAAAACTCGTCGTTTCTTTTGGATTTGTAAAGGAGCTAATGTAGCCAAAAACATAGTACAGAATTGCTTGTTGTGTAGAAAACTTGCACATAAAACTCACACGGATCTCATGGCTTCACTGCCATCGGCGCGTCTGAAACCCTTCACTCCTCCGTTCTATCATTCCTCGGTCGACTACTTCGGTCCGTTCACAGTAAAAGTCAGTAGAAATAAATCGGATAAAAATTACGGTGTAATATTCACTTGTATGAACTCCCGAGCTGTTCACCTAGAACTAGCAAAGGACGCTTCCTCTGATGAGTTCATTCAAGTCTTACGAAGATTTTTCGCGATTAGAGGTTTCCCTGCTCTCATGCTCAGTGATAACGGGACTCAAATGGTGGGAGCCGAAAAACAGCTGAGAGATATGATCAGGAATTGGGACAAAACAAAAATATCAGATTTCTGCACCGAAAAGAAGACGAAGTGGAAGTTTACTACACCATTAGCTCCTCACCAGAACGGGTGCACCGAGGCACTTGTTAAAACCACAAAGAGAGCTTTGAAGACTATAGTTGGAGATCAAAATCTGACAGCCTTCGAATTATACACATTTCTTTTGGAATGCGGGAACCTGATAAACCAACGCCCGCTTGGACGTATCACCAATGATCCCAACGACGGAAGTTACATTTGTCCTAATGATCTGTTATTAGGTAGAGCCAGCTGTGCCACCCCGCCCGGACCCTTCCGTGATGAAAATAACTTCAAAGATAGAGTTAATTTGACTCAAAATTTGACAAACAATTTTTGGAATCGCTGGTCCCGTGACGTTTTTCCGAGGAAAAAATGGCAAACGGAATCAAGAAGAGAAATTCAGGTCGGAGATATTGTCGTAACTGCTGATAACAATGGTGTCAGAGGAAAATGGACGATAGGAAGGATACAGGAAGTTTTTAGAGGTCTTGACAATAAGATCAGAAATGTAAGAATTAAGATCGGTCAGTCGTTTGTTAGAAGACGATAACTAAGGTTGCAGTGGTACTTGATGTCGATGACAAGTCGAATATCTGCTGATCTCGTGCTGGCGGGAGGATGTTTCGTTATGTTGTTTCGAATCACCTATTTCTTCTTAATTAATTTTGTCTGGTTGGTCTCCCTGATGTTTTGAATGAGTAATGCCTGTTGAGTTTCTTGGCTTGTCCGTCTTTCCTTGTCCTTTGCTGTCCCTCTGTATTGCATCACCGACTTGCCACGCAGTTTCAGTTCCGTAACTTAGCGTGGGCCGCTCGTGAATGGCTCCCCTGCTTGCTCGCACGCGCACAGTCCTCAGCCCTATAATCAGTTTGATATTCCCAATCAAACTAACATTGTGATCTCCGCCGACCGAACGGGCAGCGCAACAAATCCGAATTGTGTATGAAACCTATTTGAGAAATACTATTGAAATACAAGAGAATCACGATTCACGACACGAATTGTTGCCTTTTAATCCTATTTACTCGTGGGATAATAGAACATGTATTATATAAATTGATCATGATGCTCATTCGCTTTTCGTTTGATTAATTGACGTGTTTAATTTTCACAACACCAATTAAAATATGTTAACTAAGTTCAATAGTGGACTTACGTCATCTGAAAGCACTTCACATTTTCATTCTCTCACATTCCTCCAAACCACGAAAATTGAAATACACATCAAAATTCGAACTGAAAAGCATCACTCTCGATATTTCTCAAGTTATGTCTTATTGTTCATAAGGCTTAACTTCAACTAAGCACCGGTATTTAGCCCACCAGCATTTACATCAAGGTATTTAGAAAACGGATTAGGCCTACTTAATCTTTGTCCCCAGATGCTGGTTTTTCCTAACATAATCCACTATGACAGCTTCGCTCAGCTACCATGATCATATTGTATAATTGGATACTTGTAGACCTTAAGCTTTAATGTAGGCCTGTACTTCCACCAAGAGAGCTGTATAATTCCGCATGTATCTATGCATATTCTGAACTTCTGCAAATTTTCCTTTGATAACTGGGAATTTTAAAACAGATAGAGAAACGATTCATAAATATCGTTTCAGTCAGTTGCATTTATTGCGAAAAAATATCACTCGATACAAATATACGAATCAAAATACATTTATCTGAAGGCAATTATTGATCATATAGGAATCAACTTAAGAAACAGCACCCATGGAGGCGGTGCACTCATGTGGACACTGGCAACGCGGTCTCAGAAAGAGCTACAGTATAAACGACTTTCGTCCGTACCTTCTGCTGTCTCCGTCATGGCTCCACTGCTCTCGAAGTACGGGACACAAATTGGAATCACCGATTCAATACACTTCTTCTTCTTTAAGACTATTCAGCGACAACTCTGGAATCAGTCGCACAATCGCTGGCATAACCTACCGAAATTTGTCGGATTTCATTCTACTTTCGGGCAATTGAATAGAAAATGATAAGTTTTTCATTCCATCAGCATGCACGTGACATTCCGATTTTATGAAAACGCTGCCAAATGTCGTTCGTTCAAGCATCACCGGTTTAAACCAAGAGTTTACACCGACGCTGTAGTTAACTCTGATTTCGGGTAAACGGAGTAAACACTAACACTTACATCGGACATGAACTCAACTAATGCTATTATAAATTAGTTAAGATAATCAACCAAGTTGATGTTAATGTGCGCTATGATGCCGTACATCAGAGTTAAAAGGTCGTAATTAACCATCTTCATGCGAGCATATGGCAGTCAATTTCCTATCTGTAGTTTTAGGATGATGCATAGGACATGATGCGTGACACACGGATGCATTTGAAACGACTGCACACTGCCTCTATATCCCACACGCGGTTCATGCACTTCTAGATGACTGAATTAGGTTTGAAGTAATCGTTATCAGGTTGAAGTAATTACCCTCAAAATTTCGTATGAAGCTGATAGAGCAACCGGCTCCGGGCACTATGGCCGGTAGGCCCCTAGAGGGGGCACGATCGAGTCGGCCGACACGAAGTTCACTTTCCAATGCAGGATGGGGTGCGGGAAGATATGTACATGTAGATAACATCATGCATTAGTTGATGGGACGACATACAGACATACAGGTGGGCGGACCTACATGTAGTTCTGATACTCTGCAAGTCGAGCTCCTTGATTGCCTGCAGTATTTCTCATTTAATCAAGTCTTAATGAATTTCACCATTTCAGATAAGAAAATTAACAACGGTTTAAGAAATTAATTGGAAATTATGTTGCGTCACATATAGGTGCCATTTAAAATTGTGCAAACTTTCTCTAACATTAGAGGTGGACTATACAGGGTAGAAAGAAGATCACATGTTCAAATCCATTTGAACACCGTCTTATTTCAATCAGTATTGTCTGCTGATCATTTTGGTACTAATTTTATTGAAATCTGTGCAAAATTTAGTAGGTGCGGACGAAAACAAACGTAGGTCACTCTGTCAAAATATTCGCGCTTCTGTATTGTGCAACAATTCGCACTAGGCAATGGCTTCAACAGGAAGGACCTGCGACTTTCATTTGGTTGACTAATACTGTAAAAACTCTAGGGCAAGAAATTTCGCTTGAATTAGGTACGAAATCTAGGCATCAATTCTAACCAACACAAGGCACGAGTAGGCACGAAGTTCATAGTGCCGAATTTGTGCCCATTCATTTTTCTTTCGATTTCATTGGATAAACAAATATTTGGTTTGGTGCCTATTAGTGCCTAGTGATGAAAATTTTCCGGAAAATTTTGAATCAAAATTTTCCGTGGAAAATTATGGAAAAAATTGGAAAATTATGGAAAATTTTGAAAGTTTTGATTTTTTGATAGGTCTTTTGATTTGAGCGCTTCTACTGCCGAGGCAGCTACGTAGGCCTACCTATAAATTGGGTCTAAAACTCTTAATTTCGTCATTATTTCGATTAAAGCGATCGTAGCAACACGAGTTCCGTCCGCGGATTTTTGAACATTCCTTTGCCACCACCCTGTGGGAACGAATCTTGCGAAAAACTGGCGAATGTAAGCTGCAGAATATCATGCTAAAGTTCAGTCATATTTGCGGGATATTCGCTGGCGAAGTTCGCCGGCGACAATTCGCGCTCTATATGTCACCTTTTACTTTTGACTTTCTCTCTTATTTTCTTTAGTAATCCGCCTCTACAGCCGAGGCTCTATTCTCTCCCTCACCTCCTCACTATCTCCCACATATGACTAATCTATCTAAGAAATAAGTCAATCATTCTTTGACAATGATAAGAATATAGAGAATCCGCATATATCAATTTTCATGACATCTCTTGACATTCAATAATTTACAACAATGACAAATATTTGAATAATATCATAGTATTTACTGCGTCATTTATGGAAGATAAATACTTTTTTAGTTTAAGCCTTCGTGAATTAAAAAAAGATCCCTTTTTATCAGATCAGACTGAGTATACAATATATTTTCATGTGAAGGTAATATACGAACATTACTACTTACCACTAATTAGTTGCTACAATATCCACGATTTCGCCGGTTGGCGAAAAATCAGCTTGCATTAGTAAACAAATATCTACCAACTAATTATAGCAACTTTTTCGCCACCTGTCGTTTTTTAATTTTACACATGTTTTTGGATAAATTATGACCATTTTCACATGCGGAGATAGTTTTTACACGAAAATGAACCTTTAAATAATTATCCACAAAATCGCTACCTCGCCAGATAATCTGTTGATATTAGCAAGATGCGTTCCCACAGGGCAGTGACTTGTACTAAATTGTTATCATTTTTAATTATCACATAGACACCGTTTGGGATAACGTAAATCTTGCTTTACTATAAGGGTATAATTTCATGCAATGTGAAAGGTCTGGAGCAAAAATAATGTACTTCATTTTGGAATTTGCTTATTAGCTTGAAAGTTAAGCTTTATTATGCAGCGTTGATCAGTGATACTAATTCATGTGTTATGAACAAGTGAAGTATAAGCACACAGTCCACGCACATTCATGAGCGACCATATTCAAAGATATAAAGATCCGACTGTAAACTCGTGAGATATTTGGAAACTAAAGATATCATATGTGATAAGTAAAAGAATATCTATGATAGCCTATAACTTCTGGCCTTGTCCGACATCTTCGTTGAGGATACACATCCTCCATTTCTAGTTCAGATGGTTCAGATAGCTCCAATTCGATTTCAGGTGTGCCCAAATGAATTTCAGACATGATCTAGATGAGTTGGAGATCTCCAGTTGAATTAAAGATCTTTTCAAAGTTGAGTTTGTGACAGATATCTGAAATTCAGCTAGAGAAATCTGAAATTCATCTAATGTCTGAAATTCATTTGGAAAGATCTGAAATAAAGGTGCAGTTGGTTACAAAAAGTTAACATAGGGATGATAGAGAAGTTTTTGGTCTTTGAATATTGCATAGTCTTTTCAAACGACCATAATAAGTCTCCAAAACAAAGGAAAAAATGTCAATCACCAAAAAATAAATTTCAAAATTTTCCAATAGAAAATTTTCCGGAAAATTTTCTGGAACTTTTTCCATTTGCATCACTATTAGTGCCTAAGTGCATGGCGCCTACTGGTGCCTCGAGACACATAGAAAGCAGGCGCTAACTGGCACGAAATTTCGGCTTCGCGTGCCTGAGTTAGTGCCCTACAGTTTACAGTGGTACAAAAGATCTGCGGATTCCCAGCATATAAATTAGCATCATTAGTGTTTTCTTTAAACAATATATGAATGGGTCCAAGAAATCCTAAAAATTCAGCCCACGGGTTTCCATTTTCTTTTTCTTTAGATGCATCCTAGCTGATATCCGTGTGTATATGTCAGTGCATCAAATTTTTTCAACCTCCGCACAATATTTAATTACTGCATCATAGTTTTAAAATTTAGTTTTTGAAAGCAAAATTATGCTTATTGCTAATTACGTGAAGACCACTATAGGCCTATTACAGGTTGGTGGTGAACTCTGCACAAGGGAAAGATTAGAAGTGATATTCGAATGATAGCAACGTTCGCAGCAGCATTTAAAAAACATGCTTCTGTTACAAAAAATCAGCCGGAAATCGATTGCCTATTGCAGATCACCCGTGTCGTCTCAACTTGTTAGTTTTATTAAATATTTGGTAAATACTTGCCAATAATTTATAAACTTTTTATTAAATATTTAATAAAATGTTTATAAACTTATCAAGACCTAGTAAATGTCTTGTAAAATCGTGTATTATAGATAAATTTCTTATAATCTTTTTGTAAATTATTACTTAAGTAACTACTAATTTAAATATTCCTAAAATCGTTGATAAAATTCATCTGACACTCTACAGAGCATTTCCGATGATGCCATTTACCAAGCATGTTCTGATGATGTATTACGTATTGCTGCTTTATCGGCTTTCGTAGTTTCATCTAGATTTCCAACCCATTCGTAGAAAAGAGCGTGAACACATGGATATTAAGCTCACGTTGTATCTAACAAATGATGGTCAACTAGACTCTGAAATTCTGTAAAAGACACGAAACTTTAGCATATGACAATTGTGATATGATTAGGCTAATGAAAAACAGTGAATCGTTATCGGTCAAAACAATGGCAAATTCGAGGATTCCGATTTTGTGGTTTTATCTGAATACCCATTCATAAAAAAAGGAACATAAACGAGTGAGAATCCTCACGTTCGCAACAAACGCTGGGTAATATACAAATAATATATGACAATTACACAGATTGAATGAAAATTCTGAGAAAAAAGAAATTATCTATTAATAACGATGCGATGATACAGGTGAAGGACACCATGATTAAGTATAGATGAATCGTGGGGTAAGCTAGTGATGAACATCCAAGAAGGATAAGCAGATTAAAAGGCAGCGTCATTGTTAAATGTGCATGCAGCTGACACATCTGATTCCATCGCAGGAGAATTTCGAAATAGTCGAATTACAGCACGTAAAAGAGTGGGCATTAAATAAGAACCTCAACATCAACTAAACTTAATCACAAATCTTTCAAAGACCCAGAACCAACACGGGCCGTTACAACTTCCTAACATCAGAAGAACAACA
>CAJQUW010009552.1:65734-138460 GCA_907163375.1 Prostheceraeus crozeri
TGTATGAAACAAACATGCGTTCAGTGCAGTATATAATATCGTGATTTTTACATGTAAGCTTATGTTAACATTCAATAGATCAGCTTACCTTGTTGAACGCTCGAAAAGCTGTGACATATTTCACAACTTTCAACATCTTTGCAGACAATACTGTGACGTGGTGTTCTTTCCGTCACAACATCTCTGTCTATTCTGACAAAGTCAATCAATTTGATTTCAAAGAATTAATCCAGTTCGTGGTTGCTTTCATATAGTTCCTGTTTTAAACCACTTTGAATAGAAATCGCCGATGATGACCGAAGATGTTGGGTCAGTTTAAGTGTACTTCTATCACTGAGGTTAAGGTCCACACGGATCCTCTTCAAGTGCGTGGTTCCAAGCTCCTTGCCTGAATCAATCGAGGGCGAGAGTGACTGGATGTCCACCTCCAACTCGTGCCAATTTTATTGCGTTCTCCTTTGATTCAGGCGATGAATCGATCTTTTGTAATATCACTTTTGAAGCAAATTGTTCCTCGTGTTTAGACGAAGAAGCCAGTGAGCTTAAATTTTCCAATCGCGATAACTGATTGCATGAATGAGGCTTTCCTCGAGAAAGAATAGATAAACAGGCAGAACACAATTTCAAGCACTTTCGTTCAATCGAGGAATTAGAGGAGTCACATCTGGGTCTTCCCACAAAATTCTTGATTCCATTCATGTTAGACGGATGAGAATTGTGTCGTGGAAACTGCCTGGCAGTCTTACATATCAAACATTCACACACGTGATTCGACGATGATCTTGTGCCGCTGTAAGACAATGCAATTTTTGAATAATCAAACACAACTATTTCCTTTTGAAAGTTTCCATTCTTGTAATTCTGTAGCAAAAGACGGCATGTTCCACAAATTGCAGTTGGTAGCCTTCCGTCATGTCGGTTAAAGCCATTTATACAAAATCGTTCGATGAGCTCGAAGTGGGTGTCGTTCAATTGACGAATGTCCTTAGCCTTCTCCATACAAATGATACAAATAACAGCTCTATATTCGGCGTGACTGCGGCGATGGTTTGGCATGACGAACACAATAGCGGTGCGAGTCGGGAACGCAGACTTTATTGCTTCGTTTCAGCACGAGATTCGCAATGATTCAGACAGCAAGCATTTTTGAAATTTCAAACTATGACCTTGAAGTTTGTCAACAATACAGTGTCTTGAAAGTCGTTCAATTCAATCTATAGATAACTTTCACACCTTGCAAAGTGCTTCATTAGAGAGCAGTGAATGACAAATTGAATTTGAAGGCCGTCGAACAGTTCAAGATAGCTTTCAGTGATCTAGGCATCAATATCACGCCTAAGATTCATGCCGCTATACACCATATTCCTGGATTTTGTGAAATGAAACAGCGGGGTCTGGGCCCGTGGAGCGAGCAATCTTCCGAAGCCGCCCATCATGATTTCACACAGACATGGAACCGCTATAAAGTGAAATCTTATGAACATCCCGAATTCCCGTCTCGAATTCTTCGAGCGATCTCTACATATAATGGTTCTCATCTATAGAACAAGTTTGTTTACTTATGAAGAAAGTGAATGACAAATTGAATTTGAAGTGTGTCAAACAGCACATATTTCGTAAATGAAATAGCAATTTACGAATACTTCTTTTTATTTTTATCCACTCTGGAACACCCTGTAGAAGTACCGAAATGGCTTTAAATGGACAATCAGATGGTCTTAGAAATTTAGAAAAAATATAGAGATCCATTCTTATTTGATTTAGGTGCATGAAAGCCGAATAATACAAGGATAGCCAAATATCAATTTTCGATTAATTATTTTTCTATTTTTTATAATGGAACACCCTGTACATGAGGTAATATGGCTTTCAATACTAAACAGATGATCTCAAAAAATCAAGAATAATATAGGGAGTCATTTTTTGCTAGATTTGGGTGCATGAATGTATCAATTAGAGACTGAAAAACTATCATTACTTAACAATTTTAAGTATTTGGCCGCCATTTTGAAAAAAGTGGTCCCATTTGCAAAGACGCCTGTAAAAGATTTTTGGATTTTGATTTTCAGATACAGTTGGCATATAGGTATTCAGAAAAAGAGAAATCGCGAGTGGAGAATTTTTTTGGGAATATCTATTTTTGACGCACCGTGACTCCCTTATTTCCTACCCAGTAAACATTGTGACGTCATTGCGACGTCCCATTGACGTCATCATGCGTCTGAGACGTCTATGACCAGAACGGGATGTCGCAGTGACCTCCCATCAAAGACGTCAGAATGACCGCCTGTATATGACGTCACTGTGACATCCAAAGTGTGACCACAAACATGAAAAATGAGCCACAACCACGATGAGTCATGAAATTATAACGTTTACGCTATGATGAATGAATTCCACTTAATTGCACTAAGTTTTGGGACTATCTTTTTTAATTTCCATTCTCGAACTCTCGATCTCTCACTCACTTTCTCACTTTATCTATCTCCTCGCTTTTCTTGATACTTTTTCTTCTGATAATGATTCTCTGTCATAGCATTAGATCTCATTCATAATTTCTCTTCTTCTTCCTCTTCTCTTTCTCCCTATTTCTATTAATCTCTCAACTTAATTCTTTTCTTCCTCATCTTCTATTTCTCCCCACTTCATTTTTTTCTCTTGTTCCAATTCATCATTTCTCTTCTTCTTCCATATCTCTTCTCACTTCTCTTTTTCCTCCTCTCCTTTCTCTTGATTTCTCATTCTTCCTCCTCTACTCTGTCTCCTCATTTCTCTCATTTATCTTCCTTTTATTTTTCTGTTTCCTTATCAGCTCTTCTTTTTCTTCTTCTATTTATTATTCTCCATCAATCTGTTTTCTGCTTTGTTTTTTATCTAAAATCGATGTATATTCGATAATAACATAATGTAAAAATTCATCACTAATTTCTACCCATGCATTTCTTATTACTAGAATTCATGTTTATCGCATGGCATTTGATGAATCCCAATTTTGCGATTGCAGTTGGAATAGAATACAATTGCAATACTTCAATATCATAATTCAACGGATCTCTTTTTCGGATTCATTCGTGCCCGTACTCGATGCATGGAATGAGTCTGTCTTTCGATGATTTAAAAGCATCGCAGCGTTGGCGGTCACGTCATTAAGTGCAGCCCTCGTATTTCATTTCTGAATAGAGGAGAACTGCGCACAGATTATTTCCCTACTGCGCCTGGGCGAATGACCTTCAATCAACACGTCACTATCGATAATCACATGACAGCGAGAGGAAACGTGCAAGCAGTCCTTCATTTCATTCATGTTACTCGCCACTGCGCATCGAACGTGATTCATGTTTTGCGATACGGTTTAGTGATAAGTCTACGAATTAGACCAAACTTTCTTAAACGACGCCTCGAGCACCTTTCCTTTCGACATTTGGAGGAATTTAAATCCACCACCCATATTCGACCTCCACAATCAATTCACAGATCATTTATTTCTATTTTCAAGTTGCAGACCAGCAGTTGACGACTAAGCTTTTGCCTTTATCATCTTACAAAACATCTTGCGATTTGGTTCACCTCATATTTAGTGACTTGACTTTATCTCCTACATTAGTCGCTGAAAACCAAGGCTTCGAATTTCATCTCGTGATCTCTGACAAGAAAATAGTCTAATGCAGTACAACAAAATGTTTTCGATTATTGATATCATCAACTGCCGGAGTTTTCAGGTGAGATGTCTACTCTTTTCACTTCTTATTAAGTTTAAGTGAATTAACTACGCACTGGATTAGTTATAAGTCTATTTTCACGAAATTATTATAAATGTTGAAGCTAATTCATGAAATCGCAAAATAAAAGAAAAATTATTTTAATTGTCTATAAAACATGGCATCATCTGATATCAATTAATTTGTTTCAAATTTCGTGGCTCTCGAATTGGAATCAGATTAGTTCCTCCCGCCGAAGATAATTTACCATAATTAGAGGCTTTACATACATTTTGCCATGCTTAAAAAGGAACGCTGCTATTCGAACATTTTCATCTTCCTGCTATTGAACTGTTGTTGTGGTCATCAATATAATACTTAAAGTTTTCTGCAAAATACTGAAGTTTGTACCATAGGATTATAAATGGCACAATGCATAGGCAACCATTTTGACGATCAAAATGTTGTGATTGCGCATTGATTTTTTTACGTAAGTGAATAATTTAAATGTACTGTAACAATGTAATAATATAAGTTACAGGTATCTAAGCTTATTAAGCAAATCTAGATAATGATTATGATTCTACTGTATTTTTTGAATAATTGGACGATTGTACGTCACACATATCAGTTTGCAATATCGTAATGCGTGCACATGCATAAGTTTTGTTGAATAATATTCAAATAAGCTTATTTTGTTGAATGTTATCAATTATTGCGAAAATGAATGAATAAATAATTTGCTTTTCTCATGAATGTATTGGATGCAATGTATTTTTTGCTAGCCTGGATTTTTATGAAATGGTTGCAAACATGACAATATTATAATTTGCATATTTGTAAGGTTAGGAACACATTCTGGGCTACATAAAATAGGCCTGTATTCGATTTAATTATAATAAAACGTTATGTTTTCGTATTATGTTGTAAATAGAACAAAACGTTTATTATTTGATGATAATTATGATGGCTAAAAAATGATTACCCTTTACTCAGTTCATAAATAAAGCCACTAAATTCATTTTGATAAAATTAAAAACTAATTCTTGCACAATGCATTTCGTCCATTCTTATTCTAGTGCAAGCATGCAGGATTGAATATAAAATACAAAATCTGAAATCATACTTCTACAGCAATGAATCTATGAACAAAAGGATTGTTCATAGATATATTACTGCAGAAGTATGCTTATATGATTCTAGATTTTGTATTTTATATTCAGTCCACGTTTATACTTAAATAAGATTGGGCGAAAGACATTGTGCAAGAATTTAGTTTTTAATTTTATCAAATAAATCTAGTGGCTTTCTTTTATTTATTGATAATTATGATGATTAATTTTATCATGATTGTGCAATTAATTGTGTGTAAATAAATTAGCCTATAGCCGGAAGATGATGGTCGCTTGTCCCGCATTTGCTTGAAAAACAGAGGAAATACTATCTAAACAAGGAATTCTCTCATCATATGAATGTCAAATTTCCTTGGGTTGTACAGTATTAATGCAAAATCATGTTAAAATTCATGATCTAATTTTACAGGCGATAAATATCCGAAGATGGTCAAAAATCAAAAATATATCAAAAATTGTGTCCCTGTCCAGATGCAGAGCATTGCATGCATTCAAAATATAATGACAATGTGAATTTTAAAATGTATGTTTTTCTAAATTTTGTTTCTAATTATGTCTTCAATTTATAATTTAGCTTCGATAGCCTCTAGATTTTAGGCAACAAGCATGAAGAAACTTTTATTTTGGATCAGTTGTGCCTCATGTCAATGAAAGAAATTTTATATTTTACGAACTATACAGAATTATATATTGTTCATATTCAATGTAGGCCCTATATGCCTACATGTCGAAGCATCTTCTCTACGGTGACTCAAATTCAATAGGCATGCATTTCGATACCTCTGATGAGCAATTTCATCATATTAGATATTGATATTCTAATATAGTGATTTCTCTTTTGAGCGTTGTATATGTATGCCTATGTGTATGTAATTTTTGTGATCTAATGAAAATTTTGCTGTTTCTTACTTCAGGAACGTCGTGCTTACAAAAGGTCAATGGAATATCGAAGAAGGATCCGTGATTTATCAGCGTCTGCTTTTGTCTCAAGTGGAACGTGTATGCAAACAGAAATACTTAGATAATTTGCGAAAATATAATTATCCACAGATTGATTCCAATGTTTTCGCTATCTTCATAATTGGGTAAATGATTGAAACTAGTTTTAAGTAAGGTAATGGATGTCTGTCACGATGTCAAGTGACTCATTAGGACGTCTCCTAGGAGCACTTTGAAGACGTACGTTGGATGTCCCGGCGGGATGTCAGACTGACGTCCTGTGATGCTTCCGCTATGACGTCTTTTTTACTGTCAAATAAGACGTACGTGGGCCATCCTGGAATGACGTCGTCATGACATCCCGCTGACGTCACATGTTTACTGGGTATGTTAATGTGAAATTTGAATTCATGACTTTTGCGTTTATGTTAAATTCCTTCTATCTGATGATGGTTGCCGAATAGCAACCGAAATTAATTACATCATAATTAAAGTAAAACATCACTAAAACCTTGGCTCTTCCTCAACAATTAAATATAATGAGTTATAGTTATCATTCATTCATGATATTCTCTTAGAATTTGACTTAATTCTAATTTATTTTGACCTCTAATCATTTGAACTTTATTGCTGACGTAAGAGGGAGATTGCCCCTTGATTCATGAATGCGAGCATAACGACGCCCTCGTATAGTTAGACGCTCTCCTGGTTAGCAGTTGAGTTCCCGATTTCATCAGTTAGCCGCTTTTACTTTCTTCATGAATGGAAACTACGAATGAATGGTGTATGTATCGCTGTTGAGGATAGTATTCCATCCTCATTTTGTTAGTTGAGATTCAGACGTGAGTAACAAATTTCTTTATGTTAATAGCAAAAACAAATTCTAAGCCATTTATTTGGAAACTCGTGCAGGTGCCAACAAACGGAAAATTTGCCGTTGACTATTAATAATACTTGTAACCGTAAATACTTAGTCAAGAAAGAGAACGTGGAAAGTCTAAGCAATTAATTGGAAAAAATATTATGCGGTAACTACGGAACTGATAACCACTCATATTTTTTTGAATATCACACTTTTTTGCAGTAAATCTAGCGTAAATTGTATTTCAATATTAGTGGGGTTATCGAAGAAAACTCTTTGTTAACCTTTCGATGTATGAATTAAAAATACACGTTCGTTTACATACCGTAATCGTTTTGTCATTATATATTTTATCAGCTTTTACATTACCTAAGACTGAATCAATTTGTGGTTAGGAATAGAAGACACTTAGAATCAGGAAGTATAAAAGAATAAAATTTCCCTGAAATAACTCCCTGATTTGTCTTTCAATAGCCTCATTTTTATCAGCAAAACTGTTTGAGGTCATAACGTGGAAGAATAAGGTGATAATGCGTTTCGTAACCTGCTCAAACTTCATTCTTGTTGACTAACGTAAATATTTTCAATAGATGCGTCATTTCTTTCAGGTATTTTTATGTGTTTCTTTGGAAATTGCGAGGTGAATCTCTGAAGTTGGAATGGAGAAAGATTATGTGAGTTTGATTAATTCGTGGAGATGTTTTTGTGTTTTGAAGTTAGAAATATCAACTGAATTTTGAATATGCCTTCTTGAGGTTGAAAGCAATGTCAACATAGAAGCTATTCTATATTGAATTCTGATTACTCATTTTGCTAACGCGTAGCAATGTTATGATGCGATGCGCCTCAATATTTTCAATGTCACATCCAGGGATCGCAATTTTCCGGGTTTTTTTACTAAATTAGTCTAACGTGAATATTTCAAATTTATGCATTCAAACCCCGGTTTTTCCCGACTTTCCGTTTTCTTGGGTGAATTGCGATCCCTGGTCCCATCTGATGTTTATCCATGATAATCTCAATGCAAGTACCTATATAGTGGATGTCTTATTTCTTTCAGTTCTCATGAGTTCTGCCACTTTGATCTCTGAAGGAAGATGAGACATGGAAAACCTAATGTGAGTTCTGGTAATTTTTTCATTTTCAGATTGTTCATTGCCTCAAATTCGTAAGTTTTGAGTCCTGTTGCGCAACTAGCCACTGGATTTAAAATTACGTTGCTTGAGGTTGGGTCGGCATATCTTTCAAATATATTTGTTAATTGATGTATTCATTTCAGTCGTTTCGTACCGATGGTCAGTGGATTCCTGTGTCATGCTGATTACAATATTAACAGTATGATGTGGGAGTTAGCTGATTATTGGAGTGTACGGCATGTATAGCAGGAAAAAAATTCAAGTGAATGAAATTTGTGGTCATTTGTAGTATTATTCGGTTTGATTCCGGTTTAGTATCATCCTGAGTACAGCAGTTATGTATAATGTCGAAATCTTATCCGTGTGATTTACACAAAAACCCGTTAAGTCAAACTGTTAATCCTTCATTAATCATGATGAAATCCTTCACATTTGTTTAGTCTGCTGCGATGTTCTTCTATCCGTTGCTGGATCGCGAGGATTTTTGTATAGGGACAAAAGGCGGAGTTCTGTCTGATGTCCGCTTACCTGGTGGGAACTGTCATTGGTTTTATTGGAAAGATTCCTTAAAATGGTTTGTTAAAACATTTGTTAAAATGTTTGTCATTGGTTTGTTAAAAGTCTTTCCTTATTTGAACGCATCTGTCTGCGGCCTTTGACATGCCAAAGTTTTCTATTGAGCTAATGCGTCTTGCAGTGTCTTCGTTTCCAAAAAGGAAATGCTGTTTAGTTTTCGTGAGTTTGTAGGCTTGTTAAACTAGATACGTGATTACTGTTTATGACTGGATTGTAAACGGCAGATGCTTGATCGTATGCATTATCTCATGCCGTTATCTTATCCGTTATAAAAGGTACATTTAGCTTAATCCTAGTAAATGGGGGGGGGAGAGATGGGATACTACGTGGAGTCTGATGGTATACCCGTGCATTTATCAGCAACCGCTGCTGATAAAGACAGATTATCATGAAAGAGGCGTCAATATTTGAAGCTGTCAAATCTGTAAGGAGGAAACATGAGGCATTAGACGAGTGAAGAATCTTATTGCATGAAAGGGAGAAATATTGAGTATGACTGTGAGGCCATTAAAAAGGCGATTTGATCGGAGTTAGGCAAGCAAATGAATTGTTGGACAATACTCAAAGTAAAGTGAAGTTCGGCACACAGAAGCATTCGAGTTATGAGTGAATAAATAAAGCGTGTCACACATTGTTAAAAGTGGCCAAAAGGCTGAAGACTTCCATAAGAACTTGATATTTTGTGTATCACCCTGCCGCCCATGCTTCACTAGATTTCTCGCTCTCGCAGCTCAACTTTAGTATAACATGAGTTGTCATCTTATTTTCGTTGTAGATGATGACATGACGGACAGTGATCGAGAGAATAAATTTTCTGACTACTACAGTTAAATTTGACATATGCGCGCATAAGTGTATAATCTTTGGTATTAATGGGTTATCTCCCCCCCACAGGTTTTCAAATTTGTCTAGCATCTGCAAAAATGTATTAATCGCCACCAAACTTCAGGTACACGTAATTAAGCATATTTTCTACCCACATATAAAATTTCACGCTGATCAGACAAGTACTTTTTGCATTAGAGACGATGACGTGAAGTGTAGCGATGTCAGCTGCTTGATTTGACTTCGTCTGTTCGACGCATTATTGCTACTCGTGTGTGCATTGTTCTCTCCACCTCTTTGTCTCATCCACTTATTTGAAATCTTCCTTGCCACACCTTTATTAAGTTGAAAATGTTAGTGTAAGGGATATGGCTTGGTCATCATCACTTCAGGAGTTGTCGGGAAATGACTTTGTTAACTTCAAGTGCTTTATGCTCAGACGATGAGGTCAGAAGAAATCAGATCAAGCTGCATCACTTCAAGTTATCGCCCCTTATTCAGAACTTGTCCAATTTGGACAAGTTTTGGTATGTCGATAGAAAATATCCTCACTCACGTGCACTTAAAGTTTTGTAACGATTGATTCATTTCTACGGATTTTATACAAATTTGAAAACGTGGGGTAACCCATAAGTACTAATCTATTGCAATGAATATATATTCCTTCATACGTTCGTGTCTTTTTACCGATATCAAAATTACAATAACAACAGATGAATCTACTTCGGACCATAAACTGATTACAAAACGGAACCTCCTGGTATGAGCTCATGTTAGCGTCTAAGGGAAAATGCGACTTCATTGTTTTCCGATGAATATCGATATTTATCTGTAAGGCGAATTGGTACTTGTGGGTTATCTCCACCCCTTTTTTCAAATTTTCTACAATCCGTATGAAATGAATCAATCATCACAAAACTTCAGAGACACGTATTTGAGTATATTTTCTACCTACATGCAGATTTTATGCAAATATGAAAAGTACTTTTTGATTTAGAGACGATGACGTACATGGAGTGTAGCGATGTCAGCAGCTTGATCTAACTTCGCCTGACCTCATCGTCTGAGTAGATTGCACTAGGTCAACAAAGTCATGTCGCGACAACGTTGCAGTAGAAGTGATTATGATCCGGACCACATCCTTTCCATTGGTGTGCTTATATAATTTAAGAAATGTGTGGTGGGGTTGTGGTCGTGAGAAGATTTCAAATAGTAATGGATGAGACGGAGACGGAAAGAGAACAATGCACACACTAGTAACAGTAATGCGTCGAACAGACAAAGTCAGATCAAGCTGTTGACATCGCTACACTCCCGAGTGATCATTTTCTAGAGATTTTACGATTTTCTACTGCCTTTCAAAATCGCTACAGATATTTGATTTGGCAGTAAGCATTTTATGGTTTTTAGAGACATTTGTATGAGCTAAGAATGCCTACTGCAATTCTAGAGAATTCTTACTGACATTCATGGCATCCATAAAATGTTTAGCAGGCAAATATATCTGTAAATGTTTATCGACGACAGACATAACCTCTACAAGAACGTTGAACTCAAGCATTTTTGTATAATACAGCAATTCTTTTACTGTAATATACAAAAGAAAGATATTTGTATATAAATCTCGTATTATTACCATCTAATGTATTCATAGGAATATATACATGTAATACAATTTTATACGCAATTAACAAAATTCTATCTTATCTCAAATATATTGTTATGTTTTATATATTTGATATATTGATATTATGTCTACATCACATTTAATACTTATTATATTAAATATCACATGAATACATGAATGTGATATGTAAATGTGCATGTATTATATTCATTTATTACTTGCTTTACACCTGTAAAAAGAACATTTCGTTTTATACATGCGTCCCCCTTCTCTTGCTACTTTGTCTCCTCTAAATGATTCGCTTTTGATGGAGTGTCACAATGCACGAGCACAGAACTAAGTCCTTTAGTCTCTCTTATCTCTCTTTCTCTCTCCGGAAACTCCGGAGTCTCCTAGAACTGTTTGTTTTTGATCGGGGCCATAGTGCGCGAAGCACAGGGGAACAAGCTTCCTCTTTTTCTCTCTCTCTCTCACACACACACACACAAACACACACTCTCTCTCCTTATCTCCATCTCTCCATTCAACTTCTTTTATTTTCTTTTCTCCATTTGAAAGCTGATTTTCTGATTTTGAATGTATCTTAGCTGGAATATTCAAGGTCACAATATGCGGATCAGTTGTTTCCCTATTTGCAAGACTAATGATGACTAAAGGACGTAATGTATATACCGATATCCGTCACAATTTTTCTCTGCCACACATCTCTCTCCCTACTGTGGAATAAACAACTCGTCGATCGCCTGCCTGTTAATGACTAATGAATGCCCTCATAACGACCTTCGGTTCCATGAGTCACACAACGACAAAGAGGATGCAAGCGGAGACTGTGTATGCTATATCAACCAGGCGTCATCAATTGCAGAGTCATTCCTCTCAGTGCATCGTGCGTGTTTCAGTCAACCAGCAGCGTCAATACAAGTCGCTCTACTGTCTTATACTTGTACTGGATTTACAAAACTTTTAACTACGCCTCAAGTCATTATTTGTGCTTTGAACATTCAGAGGATTCTGTCGTACATTTCGACTTTCACAACCAATTTCAGATTACGCCGACGCATCTTTTCATTCTGGAAATAATTCCCGATCTTCTCTTTTCCTGACATTGTACTAAAACCAAGCGGGTCACTCCTTTGTATTTGCCTTTGAGGTTATGCACAAGATAGAAAATCAATAAGGTAAAACCACAGCGCTTCGTGTCACAGACACATCAAGGGTGGGACCTTGCAGTGCGAATGTTTACCGCACGGTCCCACCTGACACGAAGCGCTGTGGTTTTTACCTTGCTGGATTTTTATCTTGCACATAACCTCAAATAAAAGCAAATACAAACGAAGAGACCAGCTTGTTTTTAGCACAATGCCATGAAAATTGAACTACCGCCTGTTCCTAAACCTTCAACATCATCTTCATCTACACGTTTTGATTCGCATCATTCTGACTCAACTACCTAATAATCTTTTCACTTTCGCTGAAAACCATTAAACAAGTGATTGATTATATTGCTGAAAAGTCATTTGAAGTGAAATTATATTGTAATCAAATATTCGATCCACACACCGCTACAGTCGAACAAATAATCGAATAATACAAGTTGAATCTCTGAAGGAGGATAGGAGAAAATGGAAAATATAATGTGAGTTTTATTATTATTTTTAGGTACTGTTCAATACCTCAAATTCGGTAGTTTTGAATCCTGGTGGATGATTTAATGTATCCACAGGACTTAAAATTACGCTTGCTTGAGGTTCGATCGGCATTTATATTATTCCTAATTAATCGCAAAATATCGTGAAAATTGTTGCTTGTCTGAATGCGTTTATAAATTGATGTCTGTAGGCCTTTTTGGCAGTAGACGATTGATGTCTGTAGGTCTTTTTGGCAGTAGAAAATTACTGCTTTTTGCAGTAGACAATGCGCGATAATTCTACTGCGAAATTTTATGGGATTTCCATAGAAAATGATCACTAGGGCTTCACGTCATCGTCTCTAATTCAAAAAGTACTTGTCGAATCTGCATATTTTTTGTATGTGGGTAGAAAATATTCAAATACGTGTATCTGAAGTTTTGCGACAGTTGATTCATTTTTACGGATTTTAGACATTTGAAAACGTGGGGTGAATAACCCATAAGTACCGGCGAATTCATCAAATTCGCTTGATAATTGATATTATCAATACTAAATGTATGGGCTGTTACTTTTCTTTGTTGCTTTTCTATTTGCTGGAAAAATTTCTGTCGGTTTTTCTTATCCCGATGTTTCAATCATATGGTTTCAATACTCGATTGCGCTAACCACTTTTGATGCAAACGCGGAATAATGATGTTCGAATGACGATTTAAAGCGGAAAAGCACGGTCATGTGTTCAGTGCTGCTAAGTAGCTAAATTGCATTAAATTTTGTTACGGGTGCACACAGCTCAAAATGGTTGGCGAAATTCATGGCTTGGCAGATACAGACGCCCGTCATGGCAATTTCTCTGCATGAATTTCGACACCGCTGGCACGCACACATCACGCATCTGGTAACAGACGCGCGCCGGTAACACACACTGATACCACAATATGTTAGTTACTCGTTGCAAGCATCAAGGGAACCGCATCAGTTCCAACACACACACGCGCGTGCGTTCATGCGCAGGTTTGGCAGTCTTATTCATCGAATGGCTTCTCATTGCAGTAAAACCGAGACAATAAGACTCCTTTAACAGATGTGGATCAGCCACTTATCTCATCGTACGATTATTGCGGAAATATCCAACACAGCGAGGTGCGCTTACACCAAATGAGGGACTTTGTTATTTATGGAATTGCATGCCTTTTACAACAACGGTACTTTGCTGTTTTTTAATTCTTGATCAAAACCCAATCTGGCGTCAATGAGGAATCTTCTTGAGTGTTCGACAAGTGTTTCGGTGTCTCAACTGATAGAACGATTTTCAGGTGCAGCCATTTGAGTATGCAATATGATCTACACTGCATCATTGTTGCAAACATTTGAACACGAAATGGATCAATTCATGGCGAGGATAGAAGTGTGTAATGTCTTCACGTAACTGGCCTGGACAACATGTAAAAAATGAATGATGTCCTCAAACCTAATAAGAAAACAATGGTGCAAAATTCACTAATCAAGATTTGTCGTGTGGTCGAGCGATTTCAATTATTGCGTCCACTTTCAAATTGTTGCACGCTATCGCAATTAATAAATACTTCAAAGTACTACATACAATCAAATTTTACTCCTTAATGCTTGATGACTTGTTACTTAAATTACTGTGCAATGATAATAAATTCTCGTTTCGATGATCTTCACATCTCATAAAGTTCAATATTTAGATCTACTGATAAATTAGTTAGTAGCCACTTATCGTCGGTAAAACAAACCGATAGAAAAAGTCTTTTGTTAAACTGAAATTTTATCATTAAATTGCGTGGTGCCATCAGTCTCTATTGTAAAAGGCCTTTCTGTCCGCTCTAGTTCCCTATATATTAAACCTCTTTGTATGAAACGAAAGGGGTCTTACAAAACGATGTCATGAAAAAAATCGTGAACGTTCCCAGCAGCACTAAACTTCTGCCGCATCCTAATCTATCGCTTCTATCGGATTTCTATTGTTAGACATGAACTAGCGTTTTGTTTAACTGTTGTAATTCAATAGTTTATGAATCTTCTGATTTATTGAATTCACAATTTTTGTCAGCTGTCATAATCTTTGATTCATGTAGTGGGATAAAGCTTTTCATACATCCATAAAATGATGATTGCTATTTTAACTATCATATTTTACTTTATGAACTATTAGTGTCGATACTCCCGCACACCTTGCCCAATTGTGTTCAGTTTGAAGTTGTCTGTCCTATTTTCGAGAGAGAGTCGACACTAATTCGAATTTTAAACAGAACTTTCACTAGCTTCTCCCATATTCACCCCTATCATTATCATTGCTCTTCATTTGTTGTTGTATGGTTTTTGCGTTATTGCGAAAAAGGTCGATGATTGCATGAATCCTGCAACTTAGTTGTTTGCGTTTTAGTGTTGGAATAAGATTCTGTAAGAGCTATTGTATGTGTGCTCCACTTGCGTATCCAGGCTTGCCAACTCACACGGTTTACCCGTGTGTACACACGGTTTGGCCCTGCTGCACACGGTCACACGAGTGATACCAAAAAATACACATGGCAACTCCCCTTTACTTAAATTACACACGAAATTGTCAATAATTTTATGATAATCAGAAATACTAAGCCAAGATTGGATATTTAATTTCTTTAAATAAACTATTCATATTAATTTTGAATTTGTTTCGTACTTTAACGACAAATATGACCTCAGTAATCACATGTAATTACTATTCATACACGGCGCTTGGCAAAAATATGGGTCAGTATATGCTGCTCTATTTTATAAAAGCATCTAATGTTAAAAGGAAATAATTTGGTAAATAATTTCGCGCACTTCCGTTAAGAGTTTGCGCTAGTCCTACCTAAAAGATGATGAGGGCCTACTTTTACGAAATGCAGCACACCGATGCAATTATATGCAATTACTCCGGATCATTATTCAAACATAAAGGTCAGGCTATCATTTTCCAGAGGCCAGCGAGTATAACAAACAATGTAGATCAATAAAAAGGCTGCTGAAATTTAATTCCATAATAATTTCGGAGAAATGACAGCCTGTTCGAAAGGATTATACAAAAAATCTTAAGGCCGCAAAAATAGATCAAAATATAAATGCTTGGAGTTCACAATTTCATCTCTATAATTGAGAGCATATCTTTATGATTTTTCTGAAACGTAGATTGATAGTATGATGAAGTAAGAAATAATTATACAAATATGTGGACGAAATGCGTTATTTGATGAACATGCTTATGGATGCTGGACTCCTGATTGTGAGTTAAATGTTCTTTTATTCGCACATGTCAATGCCGCATAGTGCTGCCGATATAAACTATAACAAGTTGCACAAATTAATTTACAAATAATGTCAAATAGCAACTTACGTGCATGTCCGCATTAAGTTGCGTCATTTGCAAGTGCGAATAAAATAACATTTAACTGACAAGGAGTTCAGCATCCATAGAGATCCATGAAGTTCGAATCCTACCAGCTGCACATATTTTGCATGGCAATCTGATCTATCGTGTATTTAATCTCGTTGTTGTTAATAGGCTCTGCAAACAAGCTTTTCTAATAAAGTATTCACTTCCTGAGATTTATTTCTTATTACTAGTATATAATGTGTAAAAATATTTTCACACGGGTTGGGATGGTGATAGGTTGGCAACCCTGCGTATCTGTTTTAAATTTCGATAAAAAACCATGAGCGGACAGACACTAGTAAGCGAGTGTGAAAGCGGAACATTTCGCATAGTAGCTGGCCTTTCAGACATTTTTCAGGATTTCTCCTATTTTCAATGTTCAGATCTAGTCTTCAATATTCGTTTCATTTGTCTTATTTTAGGAGATTTACTGAAATTTATCGTGAGCATCCTTATTCATAAGTGCAGAGTGACATATTTAAAAAATTGGGGAAAAGATAGTCAAAGACGAAGTTAGATAAGTAGAAGAGCATCTCAGCTGACGGATCAGTGATTTGACTCAGGCAAATCCTACATTGATCGTTGACACGTGCGGAATAACGTTGCTGTGAATAGGATTTTTTTAATTTCAATTCGTTTACAAGTGGGATTGTGATACAAACACAGCATTCTTCAGGGGATGCAAATTCTGTTGTAGCACCATTATGGAATACAAAACTGTTAGAAATTTAAATTGGTGGAAAATATGGATGATATGGGGTAAGGCATCTAGGCCTATGCATAAACCTTCACGATACAGCCTAGAATCGGCGTAAAGAATAAGTTTATACTTTATAAGTTTAGATTAAAATTTGAAGTGAGTTTATTTGATCTGCGAGGCCTAGCTAGACATAGGATTTGAAGCTTGCATCAGTGTATTGTCATGGTGGTAGTCATTCACGCACAAATATAGAGTGAAGACGTGCGCATGTGCTGCTGCGTTTCTAGTTCTTCTTTATCTATTACAATTCTGCTATAAAAAGCACCTGTTGTGTTGATTTTCTCTAACATTCCTCGCCTAATACTTGTGTTCATCTCTTTCAAGCGATGTCTTTTTATCAAAGACTTCTTTATTAATATGTCGTGAACATGGCTGGTGTACGCCAGCCGAAAACGTTCGACAACGTAAATGTTCTCATTATGCAAAATAAAGAGAAAGATAATTTATTCGTGGGTCCTTCCGCTTATCAAAACGAATCCTTAAAAGTATCATCAAATTTATGATCGGAGTATTGGCAGGGTGTATAACGCGGGAAAAATCAGGGAATTTTGAAATTTATAGCAAAAAAATTTAAATATGTTTATGACTGACGACAACATCATCAAATTTGCCCACTGCATAAACAAAGAAAAAGTATAAATTTCATGTTTCCAAGTTTTTGATGTATCACTAATCGCTTGAAGATTTGATCAATGAGTGTAAATTCCCAAGAAAAGTATGGTCAAGCATCTATAATTTTATTTTTAAGTCATTGTACGTCTGCTTTATTAATTTTAAGTAATCTCCACTGCTTTCAGACAAGGAGGCCAACTGCTTTTAGTGCATTCTTAGTTTGCTATTGCGCTTTTCTCCGAAGCTGTGTCCAGAACCTCTCTGCTGGTTGGGAAAAGCTGCTTTTAAAATGTCCGGACGAAATGTGTATATTCCTCCGAGGAAGTCTGGATCCCCGCTATTAGAACGGGCGCTTCGTTTTCTCATCCTACTCACGCCGTTAATGTGAGCTTGATCAGGTTGATCGGTCCTCGCCTGTCTCAATGGACGAGTTGTCTCGGGAGATTGCTCAGCAGGTTCAGATCTCCCACGCCTTGTGCGTTCATATGCAGTACATGGCTGATTCGGACTCAGATGATACGGTCTGAAATATGAAATGCTACGTGACTCATGTAACTACATCGCGGACAAATGGATGTCCACGCTGGGTGTTGGATTGAAGACAAGGAGATAACAAGATATCGGTACCTGACTTCTAAATTCTTGAACATGCTGCTACATCTGAGTTGCACAAAACTCTTGAGGGAGCTGTCAATGACCTGGACAATTCTAAATTCCTGAAGGTGGTAATGGATGTTCCAAATGTTAATATCACAACACATCATCTTTTGAAGAATCTCGTGAATATGATGATACACAAATTTTGGACATTGGAAGTTGCTCCCTACACATCATCGACGGTGCTCTGCGAGCTGGAGATAGATATATTAAAACATGATGGTCACTACTCCCCATGCTCACATTGAGGTGATGAAATTCCTGCGAAGTTGTTGGGAATTTTTTGAAGATCTTACGTCTCGTTGAGCGGATTATTGACGTTTTGCAATGACTTACACGTACGACCCAAGTATTGTGCGGCTCGATGGGTTGAGAACGCAACAGCTGTGGAAGTGATCATCGAGCAATTGCCAAACTTGCGAGCATATGTTGAAAATATCAAGAAGCAAGCTGACTCGTCGTCCTACAAAAACATGAAGGAAATGCTGAATGATCCTCTGCTCAAGGCCAGATTGTGTCTTTTCGTCACGATGACCCAGGAATTTGAGGTTTTCTTGAAAAAATTTCAAAAGGACAAGCCCATTGTTCCATTCCTGCTTGAAGTCCTAGAGAGCATCATAAGTTCGCTGTCGAAACGGTTTATCAAGTGAAGTGTTCCGAAAACATGTCAACAATTCAAAAACTGAATCTTCCCATGGATGAGAATATTTAGTACAACTGAAATCAGTTGACAACGGTTTTGCAGCGATATCAGTCTTAAGATCGGCAGGATGAACGGACATACATAAGATAGAATTTTCTTCTAAGTGTCTGGTATTATTGAATGCTATTTTGATGCCTTCCAAATAACCATCGTTCGAGGGGCAGTCCTGCTTGGATCCGTTGATTTTGGCCTCTGATTCCAAACGGAAATTGATGCCATCATATAAGACTTTGGATGAATTGGTGCGCAAAAAAGTGGATCACTGGATTCGAGGTATATCGCATCAGGAATCAGGACATATTTCTGACATCAAAGAATTCCTTGAAGTCTTACTTGCAGATGTTCGACTAAAAGAAGAGACTGACTTGATGACTACTTACTCCATTGTTTTCAAAAAGATCATTCTTCTCCTGAAAAAAACCTCGCACACATAGTGGCCTTTTTTGATGTATTCATACCTGCGAATATTATCAATCAAGCAACATATCTATTCGTTCATATCAAGATATCCGCCACTAACCTTTAAACTTATAATCCAATAATAATCAGGTAGCTAAAAAATGCACGTATTGCAGATTTTGTGAAATGAACTTGCGGAATATTAAGTTTTTCTGTTAATGGATGAGATAAAAATATTTTTATAAAATTTTGATGTTTTTGGTAATATCAGCAATCATTAACATATTACATATAACATCATTAATCATATATGATTAATATAAAGTGTCAAATAAAAAATAAAAATAACTAAGGAATGAATATGAATATAAATAGAGGAGAGAGTCTATCGGTGAAAGGGTATCCAACTGAAGTTTTTGCTACTGGAAGTTGAAATGGGTTGTTGTCGTGGGCAACCGTTTTCACTGTTATTCGCGTTAACATTATGAATTAAGTGTATAGGGATTTTTTTAAAAGAGACCGTGAAAAATCAGGGAAATTGAAGAACCAAAAGCATTATACACCCTGATTGGACAAGCGTCCCATCGCGCTCCTGTGAGTACTTGGCCCGCCCGAGGAAACTAATCATCCTACCAGCATGCCAAATTTGCCAGATTGCGGCCATAGCCGATCAATGCAACAAAAACCTTTGAAAAAAACTTTCAAGCTGAAGTGCGGACGCTGGTTCAGTGGTTGGAGTGGTTGCGGGAGCACCGGGAGGAATGGATAGAAGAGAAAGCCCTCTGACAGCCAATCGTCGATTATGGTTCTTCATGACTGGAAGTGGCTGACTGGACTAGGGACTCGGGGAAGATTTTCTGATGGGAGGTACGCGAGCTGGGAAAGTGTTTGTGGTGGTGTGGGAAACGCCTGTGGTTTGTGTGGTTCCCGGGCACTGTGGCCTGGTGGGGAATGAGTGGGCGGATGAAGCGGCTAAGGTGACCGTGGGAATGGACCAAGGGAAGGCGACGGTTGAGCGTTGCAGGTAGCGTCGAGAATGGGGCATGGATTGGGTGTACGGTCGGTGCCGGTCCGTGTACGAGGGAGGGATCAATCGAGCAGTGGAAACTCAATGGTCCAAGGAGGTCAGGGTCAGTAGGTGTTCCGGCTGAGAACGGGACACTCTATTGAACTGAGGGGATGCCGGAAAAGGATCGGGTGGGAGAGGTCGGGGATGTACAGATGTGTACTGTGGGGAAGTGGAGGAGGCGAGTGAAGTAAAGGCGGTAAGCTTTCGATGACAACGACAACGAAGACAGCAACATTAACAGCGTATCATGCAAAACTAAGATTTGTTTCCTAACCCCTGGTTCATCTCTTAGAGTACTAGCATTGAACATCGACGGTTTTACTACAGCTAAATAGGAGTTGATTTCTAGCATCTGTGAAGTGTACATAGTGGACAATCTCTCCTGCAAGAAACCTACCGAGATTTTACCAAGATACTGCTTCAGCTGCTTCCATTATGCAAAGGCAATGAACATAACCTACATCGTCGTTCGCAACCATTCCCGCAATCCTCCCATGTGTGCCATAAACGATGTCAGGAGCTTTCCCATTTATCATGATTTTTTTGTGACTTTATTACTTGTTTCTACACCGATAAGCGCTGTCATCACGGAAATAAAGCCTATTATTGTTAATATCTGATCGTCGATCTCAAGCAGCCAACATCTTTTCGCTCAGGTCGATGGAACAGAACCCCTCCACGCAGCAACAACCGTTTTGCCCACTCTCTCGAAGAGTCAACATGTCCCAATTGTATTACACGTCGGACTTCGCATTCCCCTGATCAAATCGCTCCCAAAACTAAGCTGGAAATTCCACAAAGCAAATTAGAGTGAGTTTTCGGTCTACTTGAAAAAAAAACTTTTTCATTCACATTACATCGGACTGACAGAAGCCTACGTAAGATTCATGCGCGCTATATTCAAAGGTATCAGTCAGAGCATTCCACGTGCTTTCAGGAGGCAATGCATCCCACGCCTGAACAGCGAGTGTTAAGAAATACTTCAAGAATTCAACCAAACAGAAGATAACGTAAGTGCTGACCAACTGCTTTCGGGTCTCAGTGACGCTCGGCAGAAGAGGCATGAAAATAGGCACCACCGCCCTGATTTTACCCATTCAAGTAGGAAAATTTAGAACCTACTTAGAAAACTGAACTCGGGCCAAGCAAGTAGCTCTATGGGAGGGTTAAACCTGAATCTGAGCACCTTCGTTGTTCATCTGGTGAAACAAGGAAAATCTGCTCGCGATTAGCCGGAAGTTGGAGAAGAAAAAAATCCTGGTGCGACATCGTATACTGCATCGAATCTCATGATACCGTGAAGCTCGACCCATTGACTGAGGAGGAAAGTCGTGGTGCCATAAAAGATATGAAGAACAGTAAAATGGCTGGATAAGATAACGCCTTCCCTCTTTCTAAAAAGTTCTGAAAAGTTTCTAAAAAGTATTCGTTCTGAAGCGCTAAAATGGAGCGCACTTCTTTACATGCTGCATAACGCAACAAGCTATCCCTGAACACTGGAAACGTATAAAAGTCACAGTAATACCCAAACCAGGAAATGACATGACTAAAGCCACCAGCTGCCGACCTATTTCACTCCTATCCGTGACGTTCTAGAGAAAGCAATCATACATCGAATATCCAGTACCATGGACTGGCTTATTATACAAGTTTTATATTCCAACGTGATAGGGGACAAGTATCTCACAATTGTCCGCTTTGCGTCCCCTCCAAGGATAGAAATGTGGTCCCCAGTTGCCCCCTCTTTGTGGGCTATATCGTTCCCTCCCCCATTCAACGTCCCCTCTCTACTGTAGCAGATTGTCCCCTTTGTTCCCTCTTTAATTACTCGTTAAGATCTCTGCATTCGTGAGACCTAGGTTCAAACCTATGTCAAACCAAACATGATGCTTGTAAATACACTCTGCATTCCTGCTGAACACTCAGCACGGAAGAATAGCAGTGAGATTGCTGAAACTCGTCCACATGAAGAAAGGTGTTTGCTTAATTTGATTCTGCGTCTAAACAATTTTTATAATTATGCTATATATTTTTCCAATTTTTAAAAGAAATCACATTTTCTCACCTAGAAGAGCATTCTTTTGGTGATAGGTATCTAATAACTTCTATTACATAGTGTATAGAGCCTGAGTGGCACTGAAGTCAAACTTTGTTCTAAAAGGTACAAGATATGGGCAGAGCAATCGTAAACGAAGACAACATCGTCGGTCGTTCGTGATAAAAGCTGATATCAAATGGTTCTATCAGAGACTGAATGTAATGCTTTGTAACGTAAGAGTTGTAACCTGCAAACCCGTAATCATCGTCAGAAAGTCAAACCCCATCTTGTTGTCGATAATTTCGTGAAGAAATGGACTGGTTTTTCGGAATTTTAGTTTTAGCCAGTTTTTAACAATTTTGCCGGTTTTTGCCATTTTCGTTTTAGCCGGCAAAAGCCAACCTTGTGTAGATGATTAATCTGAAGTTAGTGACAACGATTAAATGTTTTACGCGAATTTTGGGACTCGCATTCATTTGCAGTTGTCATAAAAAAGGTTCCCTTCGATTTCGCGGTTTAATAGAAATGCGGGGCTTTTGATAATATTTTAACAGTAATATGCACTGCACAGTGCACACTCTTAGCAGAACTAATCGCTTTATTTCCATGAGCATGTCATAGTACTGTACTCATATGCTGAACGTCTTAGAAGCACAGATCACAGTGTTTAATATTTATTTTCAGAAATTATTTATTCGCTGTGATGGATGAAGAAGGAGAAACGATGAAAATGGACATGAATATGGGTCAATACTTCACGAAATCTCTAGTCTATAATCATCTTTTGTTTTACAACATCTCTATTCGAAGTACTGGCGGTAAGTTCCCTAAGAATACATGTGCACACGAAACTTACAACTGTATGAAGAAAGTGCACCTATTCTATGAGAAATTCTAGCTTTAAACAGCAGTTAAAAGTCCGAGTTCCACCCTCAAATTTTGTGACCGTATGTGTGAAGTGACTCCTTCAAAAATTTCAGCCAGGTGCGATAATTTTTTCAGAATCCTTAAAAGCCAAAATTGCGAAATTTTCTATTTTCATAATGCGTTTTAAAATACTATTCATAAATGACATTCTAGTCTAAATTTCACTCCACATTTTGTAATAGCATGTATGAGCTTAGTGCATGTGAAACTTCAACTCGATGCGACAGTTTTTCTGATGCTTCAACTGCCTTGAAGTTATCCAAAATGATTTAAAAACCCTAATTTTAATAGTTCAAGCATGATCCCCTTATCACGAGCTCGCTTATAGAGAGAGAGAGCCTGCTTAGAGCGAGTATGACGCCAGGTCCCAACAAAATTCATATTCAAAATATATGTAAATCAGCCTCGATTTTTGCGAGCACGGTTATAAGGAGTACTTCTGCTACAGCGAGCTCATTTCACCGTCCTAACTTGCTATAAAGTGTTTAGCAGAAACAACTGATGTTATCAACTATGTAGAGCTTGTATTATGCATTAATTCAGTTCATAGGTGGCTTAAAAACCGTGTTTAGTAGGACGAGTAGGCAGCAGATGGTGCGCTGTATGCAGTAACTACCAAACTTAATACAAATCCGAGGGACTTCTAGCTGATAAGAAGACGCCATAGGAAGTGAGTCACAACGCCGTCACATGTACAGTTTCTATAGAATTTTTTTTACGGAATTAGACAATTTATATTGCTGGCTATATTGCAAATTGTCATATGTATTTATAAACCAATTGATTGACATTTAACAGATATCGTAGTTTTGTCGTGACAATTTTGAATTTAGATAATAGACTTAAAGGCGTGCTCCGGAAGTTTTCAGTTTCCATTATACCGTGTGTGATTGAAGGTCTGACATTAACTACTTTAGTCAGTCCATTCAAAGTTGCTGAAACCGAATCGTCAAAGCGTAAAAGCGATGCAAAAGTTACTGATGACGTCATTGGTGATCTTCCCAGTGAGAGTTTATTAACAATAACCTTTCTACGACCCCTACGAGTCACTGACTTAAGCTCCTATGCCATGAACCGGCAGTTTTAAAAATCGTCAAGAAGTTATGGAGTGTTTTCTCGTGCTACTGGATGTTTTCGAGAAGGACATTAATGTGCATACAAAACAATTAACTAGATTCAGCAGACTGCCTTTTACAATTTATCAGTGCATTACTTTTTATGGAAGGTTCTTCCTACAATGGGAGAAATGCTACTACACGTAAATTCCGCTGACCATTTCTGGAGTCATATTTTATTCATTCAATATTTTGATAAACACTGAATGTACATGCATTTGCCGGTTGTAAGCTCATTTTTGGTAATACTTTGTCTGAAATGAAGATAATATGAAAATTTCGATGCCGCATATTTGCGATATTTCTAAATGAGGTCTTGAATTTTATTCTAATGCGGAATCATTGAATTGAGATCACTTCGAGACAGAAGTCATTCTGAGAAAAAGTCAAAATCACTATTCATTGATATCATTTTGAGACATGGGATCGCGTTTCATGATCAATATATGAAATTATTTTTATTACGATTGTAACATGGGGACAGGGGACGTGTACACGCCAGGAAATTAGTATGGGATATATCGATCAAGAAGCATAGCAATATTCCAGATCCCACAAAACTTCAGCAGATGATGCTTCACCCACTATATACCGATAATATCATAATCATGTTATATACCTGTTATCGGTGCATATACGCAATAGCAGTAATAGCTTAGGAGAATTTCCTGATAGGCTTGAATCAAAGTAGGTCAGTGGAAATTTTTGTCAACCTTCTGCGACTAATTCAAACCTTTGCAGAGTCTGAAATTGTTATTAAAACTGTTCAACAATCTTTGATTTTAAGAAAGTCACATGACAGATTAAGTGCAAACGTTCAGCTGATTCATGGCTGATTACCTGATAAATCAAATACGTAATATTTTGTTGTAACCGATGTAACTCTACTGTACTTTCATTTTATCGTGAGTGATAAGCAATCTATCAAAACGAATAGAAGTTGCGACTCATCGTAATTAAATTTTCATGTATGTGCATTGTGCAACTATTCGTCTTACCGTTTTAAATACGATGGCTTTCTAGGATACGTTGTAGAGTCACAAAACAGATGTTCGTAGAACTTGCGCTTACATAATTTATTACTTCTAGATATATAAGTGATGCATGATCGATGAAGAATGCTCACATGAAATGATTGCACTGTATCATGGATGAGAAATAGTAAAACCTAAAAGTTTTTTTTATTCAAGATGTTAATGACTACATGCATATCACGTACACAGCACATATTATAATCTGTTCAATCTGGTTGATGCCTGATAATGCAATGTGCGCGTATTTAACTTAAAGACTATGATGTGAACAGACGTGGATGTATGACAACTGATGGATAATTTCGCTAAATATGAAATATCGTGACTTCACTTCATCAAGTTTCAATGAAGGCAGATATATAATGATATACAGTTTTGTGAAGGTATGATGAAGGTTCCTGTAAAGTGATAAACTGATAAATTGATGAAATCAGTTGGTGCATCATCAGGGCGTCAGAAACTATCCATTGAAAAATTGCAGTCTCCAAGACTGCTACCAAAAGCAGCTAGCAAAAGTGGGGACACAATGAAATCCGTTCGTTGGAACTTGAAAGGAATCGCTTAGACGGTGAAAAGAGTGCAATCGATGAACGTGTGCAAGAAGTTCGTGCGTTTGAATTTTTCTCTAGAGAGAGGTTTGTTTCTTCTTCTTGTTTTCCGTGATCCTGATATATTTCAAACTGCTGAATATATTGCCAACATGTAGTGGACTAGATACGTCGCGACTACACATTTCAGATGCCGGCCTTTGTTGCAAGACATTATTTGATTTTCATTCTCAAATTATAATGTAAATCATATTGCCATCATGATCAACCATAAGTAGGCCCCTATTACATGTATAACTTGAACAATAGGGCCCTTAATTTCAATGTGAATGTTACCTCAGATTTAGGCTTTTAGCCTGACAATTTCAGGAACATTCCAGCACATTGTTTGACCTCATTATACAGTTCATGTAGGTCTTATAACACTCATATCATGAGAATTGAAAAAGTGAAAATAAAATAAAATGAATATGTCGCACTGATTATTTTACAGTTTACCAAGTTATTATCTTCTTACTACTCTGGAGCCATCAACTTGGAGGCTTCTTTTAGGACTTCTTTTTCTGTTTCTTCCACTCTGTATCTGGTTAAATGCGGAGCTGAAAAGTTTGGTGCTCAATAAGGAAGATGAGAGCTCACAATTCACATAGATGCCAATGGCGCAGCATTCAATCCAAAATTCTGTAAAATCTGTAAATAAACAGTAAAAACAGTGCTCAAAAAACTGTTCATCTTCTCTGGAACTTCGGCAAGGTAGCCTTCTCGAAACTCATTACTCGTTTCACAACACTTGTGATCAGCTCTCTCTCTCGTTCTCCTCTCTCAATAGTTCTCCTGTTTCTCAACATTTTGAAGGCTTTTGGTAGTGGTCTTCAACATTTCTTGTGCCACTGAAATTTTCTTTTGAGCCTACTCTCTCTCCTTATCCAAGAACTCCAATGACTTTCCATCATCTTATTCAATTCATCTATGTATTTCTTTTCGTGCAGCTTCAATGACAGCTTTTTCTGCCGAGACAAGGGCCTTTTCTCTTTCTTCCAATTCTCGCTTTTGCTTCTCACTTTTTAGGCGTTTCTCATAAGCATGCCGAGCATCAAAACCTTTTGCAAAAGGGATTTGCGGTTGGCATTATCTCTGGAAGCCATTCAAAGGCATACATAACAGATTTTGTTACCACAAGAGAATGAATAGTCAACTCTTTCAAACATGATCGGTCTGCAGTCACAACCTTGCCCACCTGCTTGAGAATACGCTCGCTGTCTGCATTGCCATGTGGCATACACAGATCAGCGGTTGCAAGCTCAGTTAGGCACGGACACTTTCCACCATTACGTAAATTTATCCGAAATTTCACCAAATCCATGGAATCTCCGATCGTTATGGCCTTCCCCACTTTCCTATAAATTGCCAGTCTGCGAGTTTCTTTGTTCAATGATTGAAAGTTGTCCTCTGACAAAACTGTTTTGAAGCGTTTTGCAACGTTCAGATCATGCGTTACAAAAACAGCATCATTGATAAGTCTGGGATTCAAGAAAGACAGTCCCCTGTTTCCAGCTAATAGGGAAATATTTCAGCATGTGTCTGCTCGGCTTCTTTTAGCAACTCGTCGTCAGCAATCTTGCTAGACTATAGATGAATTTGTTAGGAGTTTGAGTATTCTCAGTTAGGATTTTAACTTCAAGATTGTCGACGCAGCTACCCGTCGTGTTCAACTTATCAGAGACTCGTTTATATCTGGTCTGCGATCATCAGTTATCCGACGTTTTTCATCTGTATCCAGTTTGCATCTGTTCTCTCGATAATATCATACCATTGATAGTCTTTTAGATGTCATTTTTGATTTTCTTCCATTTCATTGGCTATTGATCAGTTTGATCGTCTTTTATTTTTTTCTGTTAAGTGTTACATGTAGGCCTACGTACGTGTGCATATGCATTTGCACGTAGTGCAATGCATCAACGTAATGTATCAACAATCTTCATCACATTTTCAACATGTGCATCTTGGTTAATTATTGGTAAGATACATACGTGTAAGTAAACGGTAATTTCATTTTGCTAGTTTCGCGTGGTAACTGACAAAGTTGGCATTTGGTTCATTTGGTATTGGAACGAAGACATGAAGATGAATTACTGAATTTATGTGTGAAACTGATAAGGCACTAAAACTAATTCTACATGTAGACTATTTATGCATTTTGCTATACTTGAATGTTAGCAATTGTAATACTTTTTAGACAGAAGATACATGCTACTCAGTACTACTTTGTACTACTTTTGGGCTCGCACGTTTGCTAGACACCCTTCGAACAGCACCTACGGCACTTGTGAGGTCGATTTAATTGTTTGTGACAGAACTTATCCACCATTCAAACTTCAATTCTTCCCGAACTTTGCGCAGACGTGGGTCATTGAAAAGACTTCCTAAAGCAACATGAAAGCGTGACTTTAAAGTATGAGGACTCTTTCCCTCCTATCGTTCTGTGGTCTAACTACAACGATCAGTGATCCTCCCGTGTTATTTGCACATCTATCCTCCCGGTACAGCGCTGAGGATCGGGATGTACCGGCCGTGAGACTGAAAGAAAGCAACTCACCCTGGCGTGCTCAGATGGTCGTCTCCAAAAGTTATCACCACAAGAATCGTTTTGCAATCGACGTCTCAGAGACGGTCGATTTACGCACTTAGACGGACATCCCTTAAGCCGGATCGAGTACCTTGTGAAGGAAATTACCTCACAACATTTCAACCCAATTGACCTATGCAGTACGCATCTCTAAGTATCTCTACATGAAAAAGACAAGCTATATGTTGCGTTAGAAACGTGTGGGTCTCTGTATGAGTTCAGCAGAGTGCCATTTGGAGTTATGAATGGTGTCACAAGTTTCCAACGTACCACAAACTCAGTAATTCGATTCGAAAATCTCACTGGTGCTTACAGCTATTTAGATGATTTGATAGTCTGCCACAAAACCAAAGATGAACATGATGCAATTTTAAGAAATTTCTGGAAATTGCCAAACGAAGTAATTTGACTTACAATGATAAGAAATGTAATTATTCGACGACGAGGCTGAGTATTCTTGGGTATGCCATAGAGAATGGGCAATTGTGACCAGACTCTGATCGTGTAACACCAAATTCGAAACTCATCAAAATATTCATGATATCCCTGCTGATGGTAATGAAGACCAAATTCGTTCGCAGGTCGATCTGAAACGGTATCAAAGTGATAAATTCTCCGACTCACAGTACTGAAAGCAGTAATCATCACAATATCCCTTCACTCTTTCGGCACTGGACATCAATCATGACTACCCACACTCTTCTTTCTCAAACCCCGCCGTTCGGAACGCCAAAGATCATTGATATAGAGGGTAAAGGAGATCGCGGACTTCTCTAAAATTGTGTCTCCACCGATAAAGGCAGCTGTCGGGCAAGAAGCTCTTGGTGAGCGACAAACACGTGCTTTCTCGCCTGAACCAGATAATTACAGTTCAATACTAGTCGAATTCATCATAAGTATAATATATCGACGACTGGAATGCATCAACACGATAATAATTTGATAAATAGCCTGCTTTTATCACAGTAAATGACCGCAATCATGGCATTTCCCGAAACATAGATCAAATCGTAAAAAATTCATTTATGATAATTGCAGCTACAAAATTATTGAAATGAAAGCATTCTACTTACATTGCTCATTGCGGAAAAGAATGATTTTATTCAGTCTCCTTCGTTGGGAGGGACGGTCTTTCAGCAGAGATCGGCGATTGAAATATTTTGCAGCTGCATGAATCCTTACTTTGACATATATATATATATATATATATATATATATATATATATATATATATTAGCGATGAGTCGAACGAGTTTTAGAACATGATTCACCTCCTCAAGTAAGGCATCTAGTCCATGTCCATTGAGTTCAGGAAACAAGTCATAGACCTGGCTTCCAAAAAAATTGAAGGACATGTGACTCAATAGGAATAACCACGAATCGATGAGTTGTCAATTAGACTTTGTTGAAATACGATCCCTTCAAGTTTTTCTTACCTAATACTACAGAACTGATCATTAAAAAAAGGACCACCTATTTTTTGCTAAATTCAATCGATTCTGACGCCTTCCAGTCGTGTCGCACAACGACGCACCATGCGTCATTCGAAATCCTGCATTCTCAGCTTCAAAATGAGCTATGATAGACTTGCATCCGTTGCTGCATTTGCTGACCAGTGCTCAAAATATGAAAATCACTCAATTTACAAATCGCAATTTTTCAGTAAGAAGACATGTGAGCATGAAAATGAATCAGGCACGGGGAGAACGAGCATTTTCTGAGCTCTCTTTTGATATAATGGTCATAAAATTCAGTGAACTAGGAGAAAGTCAGTGATATCGTGAAATTATCACAAAATCATGACCTTTTGGTTGAAATGTGCTCTTGCTTTTTCATCAAAACTGTTCATGTTTGGTATCTTCGGAATCCTTCCGATGTAAGAAGTGCGAGTATTTAACTTTTATTCAAACAAGTTCAATAGTTACTTTTCAAACTTCTTCAATATTTTTTCTCAAATCCGCAAAAGTACAAAAATAATGAAGGCAAACAATTGGCAGCCGCTATGAGAGAACAAAGACATGCCTTCGCTAATTGTCTTGTTCTGAAATTTCGTTCACCTTACATGGTGTTTGTTTACTTTTGCGAATTTGAGAAAAAATATTGAAGAAGTTTGAAAAGTAACTATTGAACTTGTTTGAATAAAAGTTAAATACTCGCACTTCTTACATCGGAAGGATTCCGAAGATACCAAACATGAACAGTTTTGATGAAAAAGCAAGAGCACATTTCAACCAAAAGGTCATGATTTTGTGATAATTTCACGATATCACTGACTTTCTCCTAGTTCACTGAATTTTATGACCATTATATCAAAAGAGAGCTCAGAAAATGCTCGTTCTACCAGTGCTTGATTCATTATCATAGTCACATGTCTTCCCAACAAAAGTGTTACACTTCGCTCCTATTGATGATGCGAGGAAAAAAGGGAAGTCTGTCATCTCTTTCCCAACTATTTTTGTATTAATGGACCGGATAGACTTTTTTATTCTTCCTTTGACTGAGATATTTTTATTTAGCAGGGAAAAATGATGGGATAAACGTGACGAACACGCTATTTTTACTTGTTGAAGATCTGCTGATCTGGTTAAATGCATTCAGTGCACGAACGTTGCAGTGTCCTATTTCATTCGGTCACAGATGAAATGCTAGCTTCTTTTCAATGTGATTAACGCCTTATGTTCAGGCAACCAGACTTCTCTTGTTATCACATCAGATACGTAATTAATACTGAGCGAACTTACTTTTCTCAGTGAACTGATCGGCTTAGCGCAAAATTTGAATCAACGGCGAACTGAATAATGATCAATTCGCCAAATGACTAAATAGCTGAGTGAACTGCTGAAAAAATTGTCTCGTTCGAATGCTCTGGAAGTGTTGTCTTCCGCATTGTTGACATACATTCACTTTTTTTAGTCTCGCGTCTTATCAGGCAGAGAGCGGACGAAGCATTATGTTTAATTTGGCTCATCGAAGGCGTGTCATGACCAGACTTGTGTCAATTACACATGAAATGTAATTGTAGTGTAATCGACGACAGTTACAAGTATTACTTGCCTGAAAATGCAATTGATTACAATTACTATATTACATCTATATCAATGTAATTGATTACCATTACTGATTACTCCGTTTTTCTTCAATTACATTTCAATTACTTAACTATTACTTCAGGTTTTTCATTTAGATTTTGACAATAAGTTTCGTCTGAAAATTCTTCAAAAAGTTACCGATAATTCTAAATATGATATAACAATATTGTATTATTAACAGTTAACGCATTATCGACGAGGAAAATATTTTAATTTGTACTGCATGTTGAATCGATAATTGACAGTGGCGATTGCAAAGTAATTGCAATTATTTCTCAGTTAGATGGCTAACAATGTAATTGATTGCATCAGAAAATGCAATTGATTTGATTACAATTACTAATTATAGAATTGTAATTTCAATTACGCAGTTGTAATTGCAATTACAATAAATGCAACGCATGTCTGACTATGACACATGTTAGGAATTCAGAGGTGTATGTATCATTATGGTTTTCAATAGAGCATGAAATTCTCTTAATGAAAAAAACTTTTTAACTGATGTACTTTCTGCATTTTGAAGTATCCATCGTTGTCACAAGAAGTCAAATATGGCTACAATTTCTGTTTGATTTTCCTCTTTAATCAGACACAGATTGGATTGCATTTTTCGAAACGTTAGTTTCTCACTAACTCGAATCGGTCTTGTAATTGCAAACCTGCAGTTCTTCAGTCTTCATTGAAGCTTCGTTAAACAATATAATTCTGTGGCATATCATTAAGCGGAAATCATGTGATTACATTAGTTTCGTATTTCATTCAGAACAAAATACGTAGATAGATATAGTAGACCATCTTGTTAAGTGTTGAGTCTTTATTACTAGCATGCGGGTGAAGTAGGCGTGAATATTTATGGTCAATAATACTTAATTTGTTGAATATTGGTGTCAGCAAAATATGTATTTCATATCAGATGAAGTTTCAATCATGCAGTAATAAATTACAACCTCAAAAAGTTATTCTAATATGCGCATATGTAAATACTTTCATAGTACTGTATCATATATGTAGTGAAGCATTTAGTTATTTAGGAGCTTAATTGATGGAACATACTCGCAAATGCAAGCTTTTTCAAAGTGCTATTTCTTAATATTTTAAATAGTTTCTTAATGCTTAATGCGGAAATGTTGAAAAATAGACCGCTACCAAAGAGAGTGGGTTGAAAAATAGACCGTCATGCCGATCTACCACAGGCTTTACGGTAACTGAAATTTTACTTAAAAATCAAAACTTCAGTTGCTTTCATACTGCCGCGCTTGATCTATGGGTATGTACAACAAGTGAATGATGTCCAAACGCTAAAAGATAAATACAGCTCTGTGCGCAGGTTCGATGTCACAACAGTCACATGTTTGACCACATAATGCACTGAATGACACATAGAAATGGACCTTTGGTCATTCACGCTTAAAGCGCTAATTGCATGAAGTGATGAAACATGTGACTGTTGTGACATTGAACCTACACACCATAGAAATAAACTGTTTATCTGAAGTTGACTAGAATGGAAATTGACTCAAGGTCGCGGCACATCCGGGGGAACTAAGTTGGGGCATGAATGACCAATTAAGAGCTTAGATTTACACATGTGACTGATTCTAGCCCAATGATGAAGACGTTGACAGGTGTATCTAAGTGAAAATGCGTGCGATTTTTGTGCCACTATTGTGTATTGCATGAAGATTAACTTCCATTCTAGAGGTTTTATTGTTGTCAATTTCTATGCTACACACAGAGCTGTATTTATCTTTTAGCGTTTGGACATCATTCACTTGTTGTACATACCCATAGAATAAGCGCGGCCATATGAAAGCAACTGAAGTTTTGATTTTAAAGTACATATTCAAAATCGCTCCAACATATGGATTATTAACTGAAATTTTTGTCAAGCTAATTGAAAAAGTGTTTTTGATAGTAATGTGAATTCGTCCTTTGCTGAATGCATGTACCTTGAAGTTCTCTTACAGCAGTATGGTGCTTTTCATATGTCACATGTTTAATTGGATGCCAGTGGTGTTATTTCAACATTTTGTAAGAAATTGGACACCGGTCTCAGGCCGAACCGGAACGATCTCATATTACGAATGTTTTTCTATTTAAAAAGCAGCTCAGAGCCACTAATCGCTTAACGATTCAATGTAAGAAACTGTTTTCATGTTTTCAAATACGCTGAAATCTAAGGTGTAAATTTTCACCCAGCCAGCTTCAAATGGGAAACAGGACCGACGGCAACTGAAAGCGGTTGAGTTAAAAAGAATTTCTTAGATTGCGCTAATTACTATTCATTTGCAACATTACAAAGAGGCACAAATACTAAGTCACAAGCGATAAGCCGCGAGTATCGGAATACCAGCACATTCGCTTGAATGATAGTTGGCACCAGAGTTGGAAAAGTCGGAATTGGAATTAATTCCGATCTGGAATTAATTCTATTTTTCGTCGGAATTGGAATCCACGATATTTAAATCTACTGGAATTGGAATTGACCTTGATAAACATCAATTCCACTTTTTCGATAGACCTTTGATAAATCTATTTGTACAAAAATTGAAATCACAGCACTCGGCCGTTGTGTTAACTGCACGCAGAGATATAAGAGAGAGATAGATAGACAGAGGTAGCTTTATTCTATTGTTGAATAAAGGGTGTTAATTGTGACTTCGATGGGCCTACAGCCCCGGACAGTGTTATTTCAGCGATTAAGCAGACAATGTGAAGACAATCATCTTTGTTCAATCTGTTACTTAGTTATTTATCAAGTAAGATAATTAATAAAAATAAAGCACATTAACAGAGTTGAATTTAGCTCTTGATAGGATAAGCACAAAAATTGGAGATTAACTTAATTGTTGTACACACGAAAAACAATAGGTTTGGAAAGAGGAAAATTAACGCTGCATTAAAGGGCAGCAACCCTGTCAGTTCAAATCATAATATAAACAGTGTCAACAGATTATTCTAATAATTAATTATTAAATTACATGAACTATTATTCAACTTCCAATCACAACAATTAACAATATTAATTTTAAAGACTATAGTTATATAGATACGATAAACAACGATAAAGCAAAAACTTTACACTTACAACATCACTTCTTAATGTTGAATTCACTTCAATTCGATCGGACTCACTTATATCAAAATAAAATCATAAATATCAGTGTCACTTATACCGTCAATCTTCAATCGCTCTCGCTGATGTGTTGCCGCTGCTGTGTTGTTGTTCGCTGGCAGTTGTTGTTGCTGTTACCTCTGTAGTTGTGTTACACCGCGAGAGCCCGGAGTTCTTCTAACAGCTACTGAAGATGTCGCATGTGTTGTTGTTAGTAGTTGTTGTTGTGTCAATTTCTCATCGTTTCTAATTGATACAAATTTTTGAGACTTGACGATAAAACCACTTTCTTTTGAAAATTGAAAGAGTTTCCTTTAATTTCTGCTCATTAGCTTTCGACCCGAGCACATTTCGTTCTTATCAAGGAATTTTTAATCTCCTTTTTTAACATAGACCGTTAATCAAATTTCATGATATCATTTTTATCGTCGTTTTTTCTATCATCAACAATCACGTCATTCGCACACTGAATTTCTTTCTTCTGTCAATTTAACAATAGATTTATTCGCATCTCATCTCTCTCTCTCTCTCTCTCTCTCTCTCTCTCTCAGCGTTTGATTCTTTGCTGACCGTTAACTTCCTTTTTTTCACGATATATTGAATATCTCGTTTACGAAACAAAAATGGCGTGGGCTGACCGGTTACATATATACATGTACACACACAAGAAATATGAGCTATTAACATGAAAACGCACACAGGAACAACGAGGATAGGATAAGGGCACATGGGTTAGATTGAAACGAACAAACGTTAGATACATTAACATAAGACACTATACGCGACTTGCAATTATCGGAATTGAATCTTATTATGGAATTGGAATTGAATTGAACTGTTTCGACTGGAATTGGAATTGGATTTGGAATTGAAATTTCTGCTCCGGAATTGGAATTGGAATTAAAAAATTTCAGTGGAATTTTTCCAGCTCTGGTTGGCACACAGCCGCAGTTATACATAAGCCACAGGCCATCAACAATGAGCCACGCCATCTGCATGAACAATTCGTAGAAGCGGCTTATGGCTTGTTGCCCATTTTGCGTGCCTTCGGCCGCAAAGTTATTTTCATTTGGTGTCGACTACGACTACACTTTTGACTGACAAATGTTGACGTCAATTTTTTTATCTGAAAAACAACAGAAGCTGGAAAAGATTAATTGTTTAGACATTAATTGCATTTAATTGACTGATGAAGCACCTTCAATTCAATTAATTGATTGGATCAGGTGCCAATTATACCAATTAATTGGAATCATTCACAATTCAAAGAAGTGATTTATTGAGCGATTATTATAAGCTATACAGAATGATACAGTATATACTGTATAATACTATATAGGCCTACGCAGTTGCTAATGCAATATTCTGTATTAGGCTGCTCGTATTTAAAACGAGGGAAAGTTTGATTATAGCCTATTGCGAAGCTTGTTCTTAATAATCTGTAGCATTCATTCAACTTTCAACTTTAAAGTCTCTAACTGAACATATATGTTTCATATATTCTAATAATCTTAGATAAATTCAGATTATGGTAAACCTAGTGAAGGACATGCTATCGCGATGGCCAGAGTGGTCATGTTTCAGTGTTTGACCAGGAAAATATTGCGCTTGTATAATAGAGGAGAATACAACTATTGATATCAGTCATTGCTTATTATTGTTATCTGCGCATTTGCATACTCTGTACAACGAACATAGTGATGCAGAAAGTGCATGCATGTGATTACAGGTAAATTCTTAAATTATATTTCCGTAAGTGCTTTAATGCACCTTCTCGTAGACTTATGTGTAGTGAAGACCTATAAGTATTTATAAATCAAGTGTCAACCATGCAATCATTTTGTGGAAACATCTTCATAGATTTCGCAATGATGAAAAATAATTGCAATTAACTGTCAATTAATTGATTGCTTACGCGATTTTTTTGCAAGCAGTCATTTAACTAGATCATTCTTTTTAAGTGGATTGAAGTGAATGATCCAATTAAAGGATTGTTAGCAAAAAATGACACCAATTAAATTGCAATTTTTTCCAACCCCTGCTGAAAACTGCTTAATCAATTTTTTCTATTCTGGTCATGCGAAATTCCTTATAGTTCTTCGTAACAGTTTCACAAGATTGGCGAGGAAACAGTTATCTTCGGGTACAGACAAATATTTTTAAAAAGTTGCAATCTTTCGACTGGCGATGTCCTCTGAGACAATTACCTTTTTGAGCAGATTTTGTTGCAAGCCAAAGTGCAGGCAGTCAAGAGCATTAAGTAAATTCAAATTCCATGCTATAAGAGGCTATACAAGATGCTACTAAATTATTAAATAAGTAGCTAATGAAAATGAGAAACTATCAAAAAAGTAATTATTCTCTCTCTCATATTCATCAACATTAAGTTATCTATACCATTTCCAATCCAATTTCACAAAAGTGAAAATCATTTTTTCATTCGTGAAACTCAATTTCTCATTCGTGAAACTCAATTTCTCATTCGCGAAATCCAATTTCTCATTCGTGAAATTCAATTTCTCATTCGTGAAACTCTATTTCTCATTCGTGAAACTCTATTTCTCATTCGCGAAATTCAATTTCTCATTCGTGAAACTCTATTTCACACATTATTTTTTAGATAATGTTTTCTCCTTTTTAACCCTCTAACTACCATGGGGTCAATTTTTGACCCCACCAATGATCTTTTTCATAGCAAATTTCTCACAAGCTCCCCAACATGTAATGGTTCTGTGACTTTGTCTGCATGAATATTGCGCATATATTTATGTATTTGGATATGTAATAATGTTATTTATAAAGGTGCATCACTGGGAAATCAAAATTCCATCACTAATTACCGTAGGGGTCATGTTTTGACCCCAAGTTTCAATGCACCAGAAAAATGTTATGATGCGTTATTAACAAATTTATCTTGTTTACTGGTGCCAATTTTACAATGCTGTCAGATTCCAACTTAATTGATTTATCTTTTTGTCTGAAATAATAGGTTGCTGTAGTAGATCGAATTACTTCGATCCATCTTGTGTAGGCCTATATATAGCCTTGATGATATCTATTCACAAACAGAATATGCTTTGATATCGCATGATCAATATCAAGTATATTGACGATGAGCTTTCATCACACGTGTGTTCCTGGCAAGCGTGCGATCTGAGCGACTTCGAACGCCATACACACAAAGCGTAGAGCGCACGCTTCATACCATAGAAAAAACTGTTTATTGAAGTTCGCTAGAATGGAAATTGACTCAAGGTCGCGGGGGGAACTAAGTTGGGGCATGAAGCACCAATTAAACTTCGATTTACTCATGTGACGATTCTAACTACAGACGTTGGCAGGTGCATCTAAGTGAAATGCGCGATTTATGTGCCTTATATGCATTGCATGTAGCTTAATTTCCATTCTAGAGGTTTTATTGTTGTCAATTTTCTATGCTTCATACCAAGATCTATCTGTTTTGATGAATTGCACGTGCACTGAAATCATCCGAACTTCGATCGAATGACTCACGACTAGGTAGTGGAAAGACGCGGTATCAGTGACATTCATTTATTCTGTGGCTGGAAGACGCTTGTGAACAGTGACATTACATTTGAGGTGTTTATGGCCGAAGGCTTTTCGTCTCGAAGGACAGCGAGCTGCTGCTCTTCTGGCGACTAATCGTTGTTTTGGAACTAATATAGAAGAAGAGTCCACTGGATGATGATGTCTAAGCAGAAAACTTCAGTGAACCAGCTAATCAATTATCTGAAGTGAGCGACAATGATGACGTCTTGGAGGATGTAGTGAAGACCAAGAAACTCAAACAACACCTGAATCTTATCAGGAATCCTCATCCATCGTTACAAGGTCGTCGGTGAGCAACCAGGTCCAATTAACCACAGAACGATCGGGTGACCCATTTGGGAGCTATTTATGCTTCATAACACCAAGTATGATAAGAATTACAAATACCAATGAAAAAATCGAGTTTTGTAGATAGATGGAAAAACGCTGACGAAAAAGAGATATTGGACTTCTTAAGCAATGTCGAGGAATCGATTCAGTGAACTCACAAGATGTCTGAGATTCGATAAAAACACGAGAACTGACCGCCGTTCTAGAGACAAGCTAGCTCCAATTAGAGATTTTCATGATCTATTTGCTGCCAAGTGTCGATCAAATTTTAAAACGGGGACGGATGTTACAGTGGACGCAGTTGGTGTTATTTCGGGACGGTGTGGTTTCAAGATGTATAAGCAAACGGGGAAATATGGAATCAGCTTTGGGAGACAAGCTACTGCTCAAATTTAGAAGTGTACTGTGGAAAAACTGGGCACTCAGCTGAATCGGCCAAGGATGGTCATGCAAATGACAGAACACTTGAAGAATTCCAGACGCAATGTCACAGGATAACTTTTTCTCTAGCATTTTTCTCAGCAATGCTTATGCTATCAAATAACCTGACCTACGTTGGTACAGTCGACAAAATAAACGGTTTTTACCTCAGTAATAACATCGAAGTGTGGTCGAGGAGAATTTTATCATCGAAATTTGCATTTCAATCGAATAAAACTCTTGTTTCATACACAACAAAAAAAGGAAGACTGGTTGACCTGATGTCGACACAACATCACAGTGCAAAAGTATCCGATCGTGTCGACAAGAAACCTGATATGATTTTAGAATACAATCGAACATCGAACGAAAGGTAAGCATAAATAAATTATTTTCATTGTTCAGTTGTACATTATTTCTAAATGGTTTGATTCACAGGCCAAAGTAGGGTCAACTCCAGACAAATTATTGCTCAAAATATTCTTTTATTATTTGATAACTTGAAGTATAAATTTGAGCAATAATTTGTGCACTGTTTGCATTATTGTCTGGAGGTAACCCTACTTTTGGACTTTTGGCCTATTAGGCAATCATGAATCCAAACACTCCTACTGACAGCACTTCTATTAGATGCTGGACTTTCTATGCACTGCATGCTTGAAAACAACAGACCAATTGAAATTATAGGATATTTCCTCAGACGTTTTACATATAGAAACATGTTCTCACTTCGAAACAGGTTAGTGACACAACATTAAGTGTCTTTTTTGCAACAAATTTATATCAAATTTCTATTTGAATACATTCTCAGATGCATCTACATGTAAAATGCATCTAGAGCAAAAATAATATTTCTCAGATGCATAATACAGGCCTACATTTGCTTCTAGTTTCATATAGACCATAGAATAAAATGAAAGCATAAGACCAATATGCTGATTACATAACGGCAGTTGGTCGACCTCATACAATCCACTTTTTCTTTTATTTCCAGGAGCTGTTGATACTATCGACAAGCTGACTCGGGACAATGGCATTGTTTAGCAATTTCGTCGATATTGCCTGTTAATCACGTTGAAAAGTCACACAGAAGAAGACTTTTCTTAGAATGTCTTACATGATGATTTTGGATGCAATCATTGATCCAGAAAAGCGCGCAATTTCGAATGCTTCTTTTGATCGCATCCTAATCAAGCGCAAGAGATGCAGCCTATGTCCTCGCGAGGATGACAGGAAAAGCTGACGTGTTGTAAGTGTGGTGCCACAATCTGCAGAAGTCATACGAAAATGAAGAAGATATCTTTATTAGCAATAACCACTCTCTTTCTTATGTAGGCCTACTTGTTCTGTCTGAAATTATACAATCGACTGTCATGTATAACTCGTATTGGTTTTAATATTCACTTTTGTATTCCATACACAAATCGGTATGCCAAAATTTACAAAAACGATGATTGTCTTATGAAAATAACATTGGGGTCAAAAAATGACCCCATGGTAGTTAATGATGGTTTTATCCCTGGTAGTTAGAGGGTTAATGCATCTGAATCCTTTCCTAGTCACCAAAGTTAGCGTTGCCTGCTTCAAATAGACTTTAACGCACATATGTCATTACTTTAAAGATGTCACATCGATCTGTAGTGGCGCTAACTTCTAAAAATGTACTTAGAAAAGCGCGCCAATAATCAATTAAGTACAATTTATGTACTGTAAATTATTTGATTACTTATTCATCTTTAGTTATCACACTGATATATTAGCGCTGAACATATGCTATAAATACAAGAAAAAGAGCACTTTTTTGTGTAAATTAATAATTAGCAGTGTTGTTATCAATCAATATCTTATACTTGAAACAATCTTCCCGCGTCCCGCGTATGATCTCGCTTGCAAAATATGCATAATTACAAAAACAATATTAATAACAATTTTTACAGAAGTGTCATTATCAGAAGATTCACAAGTCAGATAAATTATCACCCCGAATGACATGTGGATAGTATTTCTCGACTTGATTGGAAAAACCCAGTAGTGTATTACCTGTCAATGTATCTTTTGCTTCCATGGCGATGCTCTCTAGTTGCATAGGATTCAGCGATCGTTGGACCATTTGGTTGTCGTATATAGTTCAAAATTTCGGGCATTGCTTCTCGTTTTCTCTTAATACACTCCATGCCAGCTCGATTGGATTTAAGAGATACGAGTATGGAGCCAACCGAAGAACTTGAACATTTTCATCCACGCGCACCACATCCTCAGCTCTACTGTGAGCAGGAGCATTGTCGATCACAAATGTAGGATTTTCAATGCCTTGAACGTCGCATAAGTCGATCAGTCCACGAAACCATTCATTGAAATTTTCCAACTTGAATGAACCACGATTGAGCAACTGTGAACTCGACATAGCTGCAATACAGTGTAAGTTACTGCCTTTCGAGTTGGGTGTAACTACAAGCGCGATCCGATCTTCGAACGGCCCTCGGTACGACGACAAAAATTAAAATTTGAATTATCGTTCGACCACTCGATCTTGCTTCAATGAGACGTTCAACATAACGAGCTTTGTTTCGCTGTTGACATTGTGAACAAGAGGTCTCAACTTCTTCAGGGAAATGAGTTCACAATCCAACCAATTTTTGTGTTCTTGCTTACGATGATGTGAAATTGTTGCTGAATACGGTTCTTTGTTACTTTTGATCCACCTTTCGGCTTTGGCTTCTCTTGTTGATTCTTAATGTGTTTACATCCAATGCACGAACATTTCATGATCTTCTCTCGAACTGTTTGACTGATGCGGTTGTATCGCCGTTGTCGATTCGGAATAGATGTGAGTGGAATTATGAGTGCGAAGAATGAACGGCTATAGTTATATTCTATAGCCAATCCCTTCGTAACGACATTATTTCATCAGCAGACATAGAAATCTGATCTAAGTTCAGGCGGTCATAGTGATGCGATTGGGGGAATATCATCACTCGTGTGATTTCGATGGTCTTCCCGAAGATTTTACAGTTAAGTCGCAATGACGTCTTCAAATTGATTACGCTTTTTAAGTATATTTTTAGAAGTTAGCGCCACTACAGATCAATGTGACATCTTTAAAGTAATGACATATGTCTATTTGAAGCAGGCACGCTAACTTTGGTGACTAGGAAAGGATTCAGATGCAAAAAGGAGCAAACACCAGCAAATTCACCAGCAAAAAGGAGAAAACATTATCTAAAAAATAATGTGTGAAATAGAGTTTCACGAATGAGAAATTGAATTTCGCGAATGAGAAATAGAATTTCACGAATGAGAAATAGAGTTTCACGAATGAAATTGAATTTCGCGAATGAGAAATTGAGTTTCACGAATGAGTTTTAGTAGTGAATGTCATGTGAATGTCGAACATTTTTTAAAAAAAATAGACGCTCATGTCAACAAGTATTTCCAAATGACAGTGATTTGTTCATTAATTTTGATAAAACACCTGCGGCACGCAATGATGCTTGTCCTCATGGAGAACGGAAATCTTATGCGTCTGAACATCCAAATACATACAGGTGCATCATATTAAGGAGACAGATAAAGCCACACAGTTATGGAGTATTTCTTTAGTGTCACAATTTCTTCATTCCTGAGCTAATTTTGACACATTGTAATTGCGACGTGTTTGAGCATTTACTGTTAGTTTTACGCTATACTAATGCATTCTGTCTGTTAGCTTATATTTTCCCCAATCTGAATTTTCCCGCACAGAAATACGAGGTTGAAATTAGGGGTGTAAAACGCTTAAACCATTAATCGTTTAATCGTTTCAAATCCATAAGAAATGCACTTAATTGCATAGGCTACATGGATAAATCGTTAATCGTATTCATCCATTGTTTTTATTTCTAATGCATTGCGAATTAGAGGGTCAGCATTACTTGCGTGTCCTGTACAAATGAATAATAAGATTTTCCAATGACTCAAACCACTAGTAGCTATTCTATAAACATGGTCTCAATGGTAAAATTATCCTGAGGATAACGTACTTTCATATTTACATGTATTACATGAGTAAAATCAACATTAAAGACTTCAACAATTATAAATCGTTCACAGCAGCAACTCAAAGAAGACCTCACATTGATGTGAATGTATGCTATATTAAAACGAAGGCGATTAGTGTATTAATGCTTTAGTAACAATATTGTTCAAAAAGTTATATTGACACTAATAGTTTCGATAATCTAATCTATCTAATGGTGTTTATCTACAGGTTCTGAATGTGGTATGTGTTGTGGTTCTGAATGATTCATGGCATCTAAAGTCGAGAAAATTTGCCAATCTGCTTGAGCGCGCAGTTGAATTGTCTTAATAATATCCTGCTAGTTGCACAGTGAATAGACATGTACGTGAAATGTGTCTTTCAAAATATATTATTCTTGAAACTATGCTTTGTCAGCACATTGAAGAAATCTATTCGTGGAATGAATAATTTTCAAAATTATAGGCTTTATTAACCATAGGCTTACATTAATTGTTGTTAAAAACAGCGTGCATAATAATAAAAGCAATCCTTAAATAGAGTTTACAAGCGATGTCGCTTTTACATCAAAGCGACGTATGTATGATTTCTGATTTATTCAAAATGTACCATTTGCAACTGTGAATCAAGATGCGTGAAAAAAATATGAAATGAATGTATCTTCGACCCTTGGAAGTACTATGGAGCTGTACTCTGAATTCTTAGAGTTACCTTGCTTGGACGAGAACTAGCAACGACTAACAGAGGTTGGTTCTCCATACGTTTCACTGTTTGGTAGGCTGTCGACTTTTAGTCAGTCGTCTCCGAATTTCGAATAGCCTTCCTTAAGTAGGACTTGAATTCGAATTTGGCCTGATAACTCGGTCCCTCGAACCATTGCAATACAAAACGACGATGAGAAAATGATTTAGAATGATCAAACTTTCCGATGTGACTGTAGGACTAGCGATTCAATGACTTGTGCTTCATCAAGACAAGATATTGTAATGCAGATTAGCGTAAAATAAGGATGACAACTAAAAGAATTTTAAAGACTTTCATAAATTAATCATCCGATTAATCGTTTTATGAAAACATTTATAATATTTTCATCGTATCGATGCGGACAAATCACCCCTATTTGAAATGTATCTTACTGAAATTCCAGATGATAGTGAAGAGAAGTATCCTGATAGCATATTGGTCATTCGTGGCGATTTCGACAGCTTCGACATATCTAATTTATTGATATCATATTCCGCTGAGATCACTGTTAATGAACCTACTTGTAGACCTATGCGTGCCGCACATTATTGATTTTGTTATCTTCTAAACTACGCTCTCATCATAGTTACATTTATCATTTATCATTAGTTTTCCTTTATCCACTATAACTTATTTCCTATCACGATTCAGTTCTAAATACACCGTATACGACGTCAGAACCTTCCGTATTAGCCAGTTAGTAAATAAACGCGCATCCACTGATTATTCTGTGATACATGAAACCTCTGATATAGATGAGAAAATTAGTCGACTCATTTTACAATTTAATTGAAATTTGCAAGGAATGTAAGGAATTGCTCATTAATCTGAGATGGTCAGCATGCCGTGCACGAAACTTTACTCTTTTCAATCACTAAAATATGTGAATCGAAACTCGTATCTTAAGCGAAATTGTGATGGATATCGCAACCCAGCACATCACCGAAGAGTATGTGGAATGTGGTGAATGAAATCATCGGTAAAAAGCGCAAAAGTGATCAAGACCAGCATTCCACAAACTTAAGGTAAGGCGTCCTATTGATAATTTAATGAACTTCGAGCGTCTCAGCTAAATGATTTACAGCGAAGGAAGGTGCAAAGATAATGAACAATATGCCTATCCGGTATAACTATAACGGCTTCTGTCGATATTTTTCATTTAAATTTCAATATCAATGCTCCGTCGGCTAGGACCTAATGATTTCTGCAGACACAAAATCAACATTGCTCCCTGTGCTACATGATTGCCCAGTGTGACCATATCGCCTTTTTAGGAAAGAATGGAAACGTTTGAATAGTTATACTGACACTAATGCGACAGAGACAGACTGACCACTTGGTCTGCTTTTATAGACCAGTCTCTTTTGATCTCTTTTCAGTCTCTTTTTTAGAGAGATCATTCTAAATTACTTTGATCCTACGTGTATAAGATGTTGTTTTCATGAAAAAAAGGTGAATGAACCATATGAACATCTGTTGTCCCGATGCTGTTAATTCAATCACAATAAATTTCTAAGACGCAACACGATTCTTAAATTTTGAACGACGAATATTATGAGTACGAATGCTCTGAAATTTGTGGTGGGCAAATAGTATTTATCAAGTGCCGAGATACAAACAATGCGCACTCTCATATCAAGTTCTCAAAACTAGCGTCAAACTTTTTGAAAAATATTTTATAGTGGCACATAACAATAATTCTCATTAAAGACTGCGCTGTCGTTATGTGTGAATGACGTGATGTTTGAATCAGTGAAAACGAAAGACTTATTATGCATAAATAAATGATGCGATTTAGATTGAGAATCACTCAGACCTTGATCCACAGTAGCACCATAAATTGCAGGAGCTCGAGTAACAGAATTGGTGGAATGATCGGAAATTTGAGAGCAATTCTTTATTGCATAAAAAGTTGGCGCTGATTCTTCTGAACCGTCCTAAAAGGCAGCGGTAGATGCGGAAGTAGTTGATGCAAGCAGGTCACAAATTTCAGTTGCAACATCACGAGAGTCACGTTTCGAAGTTGAAGAACAATGTTCATTAGGGACCTTGGGTATCTCTGTAATTGCGGTGTTGTTGTTTCTGGTCCCAGTATCAACGATTTCCGTGATGGTAACAGATTGAGGAACACTTAATGAATCTTCTACAGGCCACGATGATTGAGGAACTTGATAAAAACTGAGCTGGCATTCTCAGATGTAGAGTCTACCTCGATCAGTTGCCTTGACATGATGAGTCGGCGTGCTTCGTCCTCTAGTTTCTCTCCGAGTTGCTAACGTGACCATGCAGTAACGGCATGCATCGAACGTTCGAAGATCTCCTGTGCGCTGTGACATAGGATTGGTGGACATAATCATCAATGACTCACAGAGGAGAGAAGAATAATATTCCACCAGAGCAGCCGAAACGTTTTGTGACCATTTTGAGGTAATTACATCGATTTCAGAAAGAAAATAGTCGCTTACAAAATTCGGACGTACCGATTCTGAAACAGTTGAGACTTCTTTCTTGAGGATGTCAGCAGAGCATGCTGGAGGAAATTTCTGTGGTAGATTGATTTGATTATAGAGAAATGCTCTCACGCAAAGATGAAATATTCTACTGCAATTGCGTGTCGACGATTGATTGCTTGTCTTGGTTGCTCAATCGATATCTGGAAGATTTCCAATCACTGCTTGACAGGTTGAAATTGGCACTTTGAAAGTGGTACTTCGAAATTTGGCCTTTCTTTTCATACATGTGTTCGCTTTACCTAACATTTACCATTTTGTACATGTACTGTATTATGCTTAATGTTTACATGAATAGTTGTCGTCGTTCATGAATATTTACATGAATACATGCATGTCAAATAGGAACTCCTTAATCATTACATGTATTGTGAATGATTTTGAAAATGTGTAACATTGAAGTCTGATGACGTACGCAACCTTGTTTAGAATGAACACCTACTATGTCCCCATGCATCTTGCTCCATGAAGTGTAATTTTTCGCATTTTCCATTCTTCTAACCACTGGTATCTTTTTTTCTTCTTCTGAAGTGGTCAGTCTGGACAGAGGCGTCACATGGAGCCATATAAATGGAATTAAACAGTGCATTATTGACCGGTGGGCTTTTAAGACCGAGTCTCGCTTGAAAGTCATTGTGCTTGTGTGATTGCACAGACCATGCCAGTAGCCTCAACCCACCTATAACTGCTTCCTAAAGTCTTGGGTTGTAAATGTAAATAATAAATGTATCAGTCTTGAATTGTGAAATGTTTTCCGCAACAAATTTGACAAATCTTTACTTTATAGCAACATTCCAATTAAAATTCATGTGTCCCAACTAGATTGTCTGTGTCTAAGCTTTTGGGCTACGTCCCATTGCTTGCGGAACCATGCTGTAGACACTATATTAAAAAGACTTGCTGTCATTTAATCAGCAGTCGATCAGATAAACAAGACTACATTGGCTGCCCCTGTTCATTCGTTATCCCATTACGACCCCAAATCACTACCTTTTGTCTTGTCTATTGAATCTCACGCAAACACCTGGTGCCTACTGTCTTCTATCCGACCCGTCGCTATATATGCTCCGCTGTGCTAAGTTAAACCTCACAATGTTCTCGGTGGTGAAAGGTATTCTTAACATTTATTCGCATTATTTGGTGCAATATTTCGTTCCGAAATTTACTGTCATCTCATTAACTCAACAATTCTTCAGCAAAGATTTCCAAGTAAGTTCGTCATCCCTTTTCTTAAGAGTCGTCTTGCGGATATTAAATTCGTACGTCCTATGTCCTTACTTAATAATTTTGTTGAGAAGGTTTAGCACATGAGAGTATCATGGACAATTTCATTAAAACAGCGAAGGAAGCATTTTTGCCTGCTTACTTTTTTTCTCAAACAGTCAGCTCTCTTAATAGTCTCATGATTTAACTGATGATGTAACCATCTTGCAACTTAATTTTTCACGGTGCATTCGACACCCGTACGACTTCATCAATTGATCGTCTTCCTAACTTCCAAACTGTTTATAATGTTGCCAGTGGCTTTGCTAAATTTGCTCTGGTGTTCCCCAGGTATCTGTCTTGGGTAAGTATCCTTTTGTTTTATGCATTGCGGATCTTCTAATAGACGCAAAAATTTCATATATATTGATGCCATTATAGTAGAACTCATGATGATGTGAAAAATTCTACGATCTCATCAAAGTTATGCCCAGCACTGTCCAGGAGTACTAATGTAATAACTTCTTGTGTTTAAATCTTCAAAAAATTCTCATTACAGTGTGGCGGCCGCGCCCGGGAGCCCGGAAATAGCCCGGAAATGATATCTTCACTCAAGTAAAAAAATAAAAAAATCATAATATGGAACGAAAGTTTTGTCTGTTTCAACCACGAAGTCAGAAACAACGATTCTCAAAAATTTTTTGCCGATAATTTTTTCTCAAAACAGCAGTTATCTTTGCGAGCATCTTCCCAGTGAAGTCTTTTTTTGCAGGCACTGCTGAATATCCAGACAGAATAAGAACTAAAAGCAATTTTAGTTCCTTATCAAAATTTTCGATCAAGTCATTTTGAGAGCCTGAATAGCGAAAGGCCTGTGGAGTTTCAGTAAGTGACCACAAGTGATTGACGCATTTCGGATGAAAAAAGTATTCGGATCACAGGGCGCACGGTGATTCATGATTTTGAATACTTCCGCGAGGTCCATTACATGTCGACATTGGAGGGAGGGCAGATTTAAATTTCTTAGTCGTTCTTCGTATGGAATGGAAGTTAAGTCATGAATATTCCGAGTCAGGCGCCGTTGCACACGTTCGATCAGAGCAATGTCTATGTATAAGGATTGATTCCGAACTGGGACGGCATATTCTAGATGTGGTCGAACTAAAGAGGTGTAAAGCTTCATAAGTACGTTAGGGTCTCCTGACATGAAAGTCCGCAGGATGGCAGAAAGAACGTTGCTGGCTTTCTTGACACAAAGGATGGTGTGCCGTGAGAATTTGAGATCCTTCGGAATTTGGATTCCAAGGTCTTTAACGTACTCAGACCTCTGGAATTGTGTCTCCTTCCAACTTGTAGTGATAGCCAGGATTGTGATGTCCAAATGAGATAATAGAACATTTCTCTGAATTCAAATGCAGTTGCCATTCCTTTGACAAGATGGCCACCGCGTTGAGATCAGATTGAAGTAGCTTGGCAGATTTTCCCGGATCAGCCCGCTTAATTTCAATGTACATTTTGATGTCATCTGCTTATTTAAGGACGGTGTAATTCACTACTGTGCAATGTGCATAATAAACATGAAACTTTAGTTAGCAGTTACATAAAGGCATTTAAAAAAGACTGAAGATAGTCCTATTCATTGAAGATTGAGGGACCTAAAAGACGTTTCTACACAAAACAATGCTTTTTCTGTCGACATTTATCCACACCTTAATCCAAGTAGGTATTACTCGCAATATCATTGGAACGACTATATCTTCGGAAAAAAGTGCCGCTTTCACCATGTTTGTGTTCAGTATGAAATTGGGTTACAACAAGACGACAGTATTCCTTAGTCCACAGCATTTTGTACTCCGTCCACTAAAATATTCTTCGCCACCATTGGCGCCGTTGAGATGTGCGACGGCTATGAATTGAAGCCCGAACCCGACCACCTGCTACACGAATCATATTTTTGAACACGACCATACCCGAAAATTTTAACGAGGATAAATAACTATTATGGCACGAACATAACGAAAAATTATTTCAACCGTTGATATTGTATTTCCCAGTATTTAGGCTTGAGTCTTTGTGAAAAAACTACTAAAGGAGAAGGGAATTGCTCTTTTTCATAATGACAATCTTTAGAACAATGCATTGTTTTCCATTTGTGGAGTGATAGGGCCTACTACGTGAGTAGTAAGAAAACGGCGAACACCAGATAGCGCAAGATGGCCGCCATCGCTGACGTCCCCCCCCTCTGGAACGATAGAGTGTCGGCCGTGGTGGACTTGGGCGACCGCCAGGATTAGTCTTGGGGCTATAGTGTGTGATGTTTTTGGTGCAATCTGCTGAATGTTGGGTTGTAAAATGGGTTGTTTCGAGTGGAAGGAGTGGTCGGATGAGAAAACGGAGGTCGGATTCGTATTCAGCGTGAAATTCTGCATCGGTAGGGTGAGTTTCAAGGCAATCGGTGAGAATAAATTTTCAACATTTTTCGAAAAACGACAGAGTTAGAATTTGGGACGTTTTGGTGTGTAGCGTCAAAACGAAGCATCGGATGAGAAAACGGAGGTCAGATTCGGATTCAGCGTGAAATTCTGCATCGCTATGGTGAGTTTCAAGTCAATCGGAGAGAAAAAATTTTCGGCTGACGTCCCCCCCCCTCTGGACAGCTTGCTTCGATTTTGGCTTCCAGTGGACGGATTTTGTCGTGCGATAGCTCGTTTGAAAGCTAAGAGTGAGACAAATTCAGTGAAAGAATCGGCTTGTTCCTATCTGTCTTCGTTTAGATGTGAGACGCCATTTAAGATTTTGGGACATTGGCGAAAAACGACAGAGTTAGAATTTGGGACGTTTTGGGCTGTAGCTTCAAAACGAAGCATCGGATGGGAAAACGGATTTCAGATTTGGAATCAGCGTGAAATTCTTTATCTGTATGGTGAGTTTCAAGTCAATCGGAGAGAAAAAATTTTCAACATTTTTCGAAAAAACGACAGTTAGAATTTTTTGCGATGGCTGCCTACTGTAGAGCCAAAACGAAGCATCGGATGGGAAAACGGAGGCCAGATTCGGATTCAGCGTCAAATTCTACATGGAAATGGTGTATTTCCAGCTCAATCGGAGAGAAAAAAATTTCACTGACGTCCCCCCCCCTCTGGACAGCTTGCTTCGATTTTGGCTTCCAGTGGACGGATTTTGTCGTGCGATAGCTCGTTTGAAAGCTAAGAGTGAGACAAATTCAGTGAAAGAATCGGCTTGTTCCTATCTGTCTTCGTTTAGATGTGAGACGCCATTTAAGATTTTGGGACATTGGCGAAAAACGACAGAGTTAGAATTTGGGACGTTTTGGGCTGTAGCTTCAAAACGAAGCATCGGATGGGAAAACGGATTTCAGATTTGGAATCAGCGTGAAATTCTTTATCTGTATGGTGAGTTTCAAGTCAATCGGAGAGAAAAAATTTTCAACATTTTTCGAAAAAACGACAGAGTTAGAATTTTTTGCGATGGCTGCCTACTGTAGAGCCAAAACGAAGCATCGGATGGGAAAACGGAGGCCAGATTCGGATTCAGCGTCAAATTCTACATGGAAATGGTGTATTTCCAGCTCAATCGGAGAGAAAAAATTTTCACTGACGTCCCCCCCCCTCTGGACAGCTTGCTTCGATTTTGGCTTCCAGTGGATGGATTTTGTCGTGCGATAGCTCGTTTGAAAGCTAAGAGTGAGACAAATTCAGTGAAAGAATCGGCTTGTTCCTATCTGTCTTCGTTTAGATGTGAGACGCCATTTAAGATTTTGGGACATTGGCGAAAAACGACAGAGTTAGAATTTGGGACGTTTTGGGCTGTAGCTTCAAAACGAAGCATCGGATGGGAAAACGGATTTCAGATTTGGAATCAGCTTGATGTTATTGTCCAATGAGGATCATCTTCCAATGAGAATCAAGCATTTCTTTATAAATAGCGAGCCTTCCACAGTGAGAATCATTCCATCGTTGAATCACACGAGTGACGGACGCACATTTTCTCTCTCTCTCTCTCTGGTTCCCTGTTCTATTATCCAACTAAAATGGTAAGTCGCTACTTCCCTCCCTCTCCTCCCTTGAACGTAAACTTAATACAATCTTTTTTCATTTTCAGGCATCTACTCCATCTGCTGCACTAGTAGGACAAAATGGCGGTCAAACGTTACAAGGTTCGCTACGGTCAGATCATCTACAACTGAGGTCAGTGGAAGAAACAACCAAGGTACATAATCCTACACCGCTACAGCGTAAATTTAAACAAGCCTTGCGTTATGGTGATCATAGCGTAGTACTCCAAACGGGAATGCTCCCTTCCACGGATGTCAAGATAATGCACAATCAGTATGGGGACTACATACTGATCCCCGTGAGTCCGTACATTCGCCACCAATTTGATATTATTGAGGAGTATGTGACATTAAATATGGACATTCCTACTCCTCTTGCTCAAGAGTGGAAGGCGAGAGATGACAAGGATACTCCCTATAGAAAGATTTGGGATGGTAATCACATTTGCCTACCGGTATCACATTGGTGTACTTACTATAAGAAGGATGGAGATCATTCAATACCCATCAGATGTGATGAGCTCGGAGAAGGTACTTGGGATATCCTTTTCAAAGTGAATGGGCTATATTATGGTCGACACAAGGATAATAAAATAGCCTCTCTCTCCATGCATATGGAATCCATCCTATATATTCCAAAACCAGCCAACGTGGACGACATAATTGATCAAATCCTTAACAGCAGTGGTACGAAGCGCAAGTTGGAGAAGAATGCTACATCAAAACGCAAATCAAAGAAGGAGAATTACTAGTCCTTTCCTAACTCTACCCTATGACAATTCGCTTATGTGCTTTGAGTGTCGTAGACGTGGTCTTATTAGATACATTTTACTTCTTCGTTGCCATCATATCATTTGTGTATTTTGTCGCGAAAAGCATCGATGTAATTCTTCATTTTGTAATATGTTATAGAACGCTTCCTTAGATGTGTAAATTTCCGTTTTAGGCTTCTATCATCATTTTTATGGATTGTGAGGGTGAACCTGTACAGGAGCTCAGTGCTATTGCTATGAACAATTGGACATATCAGATTGTTAGTGTCTATCATCAACATGCCAACTGCGATCCCAATGTTGATCAATGGGCGAGAAAACACATTCATGGACTTAATCTGAAATATTTGCAAGACTATGGCTTTTCTTGTGAGAGTGCTCTTCTTATTGACTTTAAACGATGGTTAGCTGCTTTCAATGTTATACGCATCTTTTGTAATAATCCTGGTAAGGAGAGGAAAGTATTTCCCAATCTAATCATTGATGATATTTTGCTCCCGCCTTGGGATAGTAGAGTGAATCAACATTATCATGAAGTCACGAAACGTTTTAAGGATTTGTGTGTTCCTATTTTGTCTGTTCGTTGTAGTAGCTACGTTCATAACCAATGCTTCTTTCCTCCTTACCTCAACACTGCCAAAGTCCTGTATGGTTATCATTGCTCGCTGTATGATAGTTACCAGCTGTATCTATTTTATCTCTTTCAAACCATTGATTTATAATGCATGCTTGTTACCGTTATTCAATAAATGTTACTATGAGAAGAGTTGTTGTTTTCATGCAATGGATGGGTTAGATAAAGGGCGATCATGTCTTTCTCAAACGACTGCGGAACATTACGTTTTCATAGGCAAAGTTTAAAAGGAGCTGTTCAAGATTATGTGATAAAATTTCATAAAGATGAGACCGACATCGAAGCAGTGGTTGATGATGCTAGCACTCTATTTCTAGAGTTAATGAATACATTCTCTGATAGCATTATCATGGCGCGATTAGTTGCGAAAATTAAGTTTAGTCATTTTGGAAAGGAAGAGGTGGAAAGTCGCTCTTTCCATTTTGCTTCTTATTCAATGGAAGTGGTAGATCACCCCCAAGAATTTTTTAAAAGACATATGATAAAAATTGCCGAACGTCTTAACGCATTTAACCATCATGGTAGCAGTCTAGTGATTGAAGCGATTTCAGATATTCACATTCAACTTTCCATAAAGAAAAATTGAAAATGCAGTGGTACTTGATTGTAGCACAACTGGTTTTCGAGCTATGTCTGCTCACTCTCGAAGTATATTCCTTCTGTACATGCGTCTATTATTTAGAAAAGGCTAGCAAATTCTTATCTTCAAAAAGACTTGCTATAGACATCAGTAACGGTGAAACTATGTGTTGCGATGTATGTAAGCGAAAGGATGGAAATGAAAAGCGCATCTTCAAGAGATGTAAGCATGCTTTTTGTCAACGCTGTTTCATACGTAATTGCATTCAACTTTGCCAATGTAACCACTGTGATATTGCTCATTTCGAGTGTCACTTATGTCGCAATAGTTAGTACCTATGCAAATGTGGTAAAGATAGGTTTTAGAAAAGACTAACACGGAAAATGGCGAAACGTAAAATGACGAAACGTAAAAGTCAAAAGTTTTCTTCAGCCATTCAAGCTCTCCGACGAATGAAAGCAAATCAGCGATATAATGCTATACGACATGCTAATGATAAATTCATTTGTGAAATTATTTCTCATGTGAGGAAGTTGAGGACGAAGAAATTAGCGCCAAAACAACGAAAGTTACTTAAGCGATATGCTACGAAATTGCGTTTCATCTCCAATCCTAAAGTCGCCCTTCAAAGAAAGAGGAAAACTCTAACACAAAAGGGCGGTTTCCTTTCAGCAATACTTCCAATGATAGCTCCTGCCGTGGGCAACCTATTGGGTAATATCTTTGGCTCTAAGCGTTAATTATGCAAATGTTGAATCTCAAAGTAATAAAATGGATTTCAGACTTCAATGTGATAAAGTTCTGACTGTATCAGGTCCATCTCATGCAGGTAAAACTGTTTTCACGCTGAATTTATTGGATAAAAGAAGGGAGTTGTTTAAGGAACCTATCAATCGAGTGATTTGGTGTTATGGTATTTATCAACCGTCGCTGTTTCAGGAATTGCAAAGTCGCAACTTTATTCGACATGAAGGAATTATTCCAGTGGATAAACTTCAGTCTAATGATGTTGTTGTATTGGATGATTTATTAAAAGAAAGTAAGAATTCAAAAGATGTTACAGATATTTTCACTCGCGCAGCACACCATAAAAGGTGTTTTATCATCTATATTACACAAAATTTGTTTCCTGATGGAAAAGAAGCTCGTACACGAAACCTGAATACACACTATTATGCTATTTTCAAGAATCCGCGAGATAAAAGTCAATTTGAAATTTTAGCGCGACAAGTTGCACCCAGAGGATCAAAAGCCTTAATTGAAATTTTTCAAGCAGCTACTGAAAAACCACACAATTACTTATTCATTGACTTTACGCAAGAGTGTCCGGAAGAATTTAGATTTCGAAGTGATATTTTGAAAACTCCCATGATTATCTACAAACTATGAGTTCTTATTCTCGCATGATTGTTATTCCTCAGGATGAATATGTACAATTGACTGCCATGCAGCAAGTAAAGCAACCTCTTGCAAATCAAATGTATAGGAAAGAAATAGATTATCAGCAAAATGTTCACATCAAAGATCCACATCGTGCTGTATTATTACAATCGGAAACTGTTGAGCAATTGAAAAACTTGAAGAATAAGATGCGTGACTCTGTATCGACTGCTACACCTTTAGCATCTCGCGCACATGCCGTATCTCTTTTCAACAGTATTGAGCCCATCTCAATGTAAATGATAGAGGAGAAATCATTACAGATGAAAATAAAGTGATTGATGCTTCACGTTATGAAGACTTGATTCAGTATGCGACACGTAGAAAGCGCCGTCAGGGCTATGTTCCACCTGGTTGGTCATACTTTCTTAAACTATTGAAAAAGCATAATGTGCCAAAATTTGCTTTAAATAATGAGACATTGAAAGAACTTGATTCAACAGTGGCTACTACTCCAATGCCTCAGGCGATGAAAATGCCAACAAATTGGTTTAAGACGTCACCTGCTACATCCCCTCCCACACTCACTAAGCAAACAAGAGGAAGAACTCGACGTAGATCTACATCGCCACTAAAACTGGTAAAAGGAAAACGTAAAAAAAGCTCCTCCTAGGAAATACATGTTCTCAGACTATTAATATGAAGCAGATGTGTTGCTTGCCATGTAATGAGCCGCCAGAGGTGAATGTCGTTGTCACTTGCACTTGCTGCGCCAGCTCTCATAATGAAACCCCTAAGCAATGTGAACACGATCGCAAAACCGCTAAAGCTAAATGCTGCAGTTGTTGTAAATGTAGAAAGGCAAGAAAACAAAAAGATGAGAAGGAGGAAAAAGAGTCAGCCGTCATCGACTGAACGTTTGAAGTCAATCTATTATGATGTAAAACATCCGGCAGGATTTGCATCTATCAAGAAATTATCAAAAGCGAGTGGTCTTCCACAATCACAAGTGAAACGATGGTTAAAGGGTCAGGCTACCTATACACTCCACAAACAAGCGAAAAAGAAGTACCGCACCGCCATTATATTGTTCATGACATCGATGAACAGTGGCAAGCAGATTTGTGTGATGTTGCCTCCATTTCAAAACATAACTCGGGCAATAATTTTATTTTAACCGTCATTGATATTTTCTTGCGTTATGCGTGGGCTCAACCTTTAAAAACTAAAGAAGAGAAAGGAGTAGCAAAAGCATTCCAAACAATTTTTCGAGAAGGTTGCATTCCAAAAAGCATTCCAGAGTGATCAAGGAAAAGAGTTTGAAAATAGCATGTACAAGATTATTTGAGAGGCATGACATTGAGTTGTTTAGTGTAAAGAGCGCTTATAAAGCTGCACTCGTTGAACGTTTTAATCGCACATTAAAAAATCGCTTGTGGCGACATTTTACTGCGAACTTGACACAAAATTGGACAAAGGTTCTACAAGATACACTCCATGCCTACAATCACTCTATCCACCGTTCTATTGGACTCAGACCAGTAGATGTAAATGCTGACAATGTAGATAAAGTGCGCGAATCATTCCAACGTAAACGCACTCATGTGAAAAGTGATGTGAAAATTGGCGATAAAGTTCGTATCTCAAAAGTGAAAAGTGTTTTTGCTAAAGGTACCTCCCGAATTGGACAGAGGAGGTATTTACAGTATCAAGGATTAATCAAAAAGACTATCCGACCACCTACAAGTTGAAAAGATTACGATAATGAAAGAAATTGAGGGTAGCTTTTACCGCGATGAGATTGAGGTATCACTGAAAAGTGAAACATATTTGGTAATGGTAGAGAAAATCATTCGATGTAAAAAACGGCAAGGTGAAGAATGGTGTCTTGTTAAATGGACTGGTTATCCCTTCAAGTATGAACTCTTGGATGCTCGTCGTGCCGACATCTTTCATCTAAGTGATCGACATGATTCATCGCAAAGTTGTAACTAACAATGTTAGGGTTTGAGCTATGAATCCAACTGGGGGGGGGGGGGGGGGCCCCCTCATTTTATCACGACCCTTCCTATGTAAGTGGCGGAGGACAAATTTACATCGGTGCTCGCCGCCAACGTGGAGTACATACTTGGTGCACCTGAAATCTGTTGTAGCACCTCTCATATCCAATGTCGGTAGATCTTTAAAACGAAATGTTTTAAGTAATGCCGTTGGCTTTGCTGGTGATGTTGCTAGTGATCTTTCCAGAGTAAGAGTTTTTAAGAGCAGTTTGTTGAATCGTGGGAAGGAAGGAACGCGGTTTAAAAACATTGAAGCAGACCATTGTTTGGTGTTACTCAAGGAAAAAAATCACCTAAACGAATGAAAAAAAGGAAGGGAGGAAACATCGCGGAGCTGGTAAGGTGCGATCTTCAGTCAAAAGGCATTCACGGCAAACGTCGCAGAGCTCTAATCATTCATCAGGCGCTAAACGACGACGCTGCTATAACTTCTAATCAATGGAGTGTAAAACTTCCGGTTTTTGTTTGTTCGATCAACAAGCCATACAGACAGTATATTCTTAGTTCAAGTATTGTAGAATATCATCCTCGAACAGCTGAGAATGCTGGCCCCATTGAATTTGTTATTCCTGGTGGTAGTGATGACTACATAGATTTGAGTTATGCGATGCTTGATTTGAGGTTTAGAATTCAGCAAGCAGATGGAACTGCTATTGACGATGCACATAAAGTTGGACTGAACAATTTACCATTGACTACATTACTTCGTGATGTTTCTCTAACGATTGGAGAGCAGCAGTGGAAGGTGGTCAAAGCGATTATCCCTATAAATCATATTTCAATCATGTATCACAGTTTCATCCAGCAGCACAAAAAAGTCATATGGAAGCCATGGGATGGTACAGAGATGAAGCAGGAAAATTTGATGTTGAAACAAACAGTGGCTTGTAAAGCGATCTGCTATGATTAAAGATAGTAGAGTAATGTCAGCTATATGGTCCGCTGAATTTAGACTTCTTTAGACAGTCAAAGTTTTTACTCTGTAATACCAGCGTGCGACTCAAGCTGACATTGAATAAGCCTGAATTTGCGCTGAATGCATTTGCTAAAGTTGACAATTTTAGAATTCATGTGGAAGATATTGCACTTTACATTCGTCGAGTAGTACCGAATCCAAGTGTCATTAGAGGACATGCTGAAGGTCTTAACCGCCAAAATGCCATTTACCTTACCTCCGTTCAGCATACAAAGCTTCTCACCTTAACAATTCCGAAAGATCAAAAAGAGTTTCATGAAAGATGGCCTCTTTCCATCGGAAGCACCGAAGCTCCTCATGGTGGCAATGGTTGAAAATGATGCATTTAATGGTAATATAAAGAAGAATCCTTTCAATTTTAAACACAATCAGTTAAGTGAAATTGCTTTACGTGTAAATGGTGTGAGTCATCCTGGTCCACCCTACAAACCAGATTTTGCTGCGGATCAATTTATGCGCAGTTATGTTGATTTTATGTATGTCTTTGGCTTTTACAATACGGATGATACCAACGGACTGACTATGAAAGAGTTTAAGAGTGGATATACTATTTATGCATTTGATTTGACTGCTGACAGCGATATTAGTGCACCCTATCGTCAAGCGAACGTGCCTCATAATATTCGTTTGGATTTGACGTTCAAAAGAACACTACCTGAGACGATCAATGTATTAATTTATGCAGTCTTCGATTCAAATATTGAAATTACAAAGTATCGTGACGTGATTCTTCAGTATAATCGTTAATGAGTTGGTTGACTGCTGACGATATTAAGACTAAAGTGCAGCGTAATGCAGACGAAGCGACGTTGAAAGCTTTCGATAATGTCTATTCACTCGATACCTTACCACCTGCAGTAAATCACTATCCCATCTTTATTGTGCTAAACACTCATTCTCAGAATTTAGGCGGTGAGCATTGGAAAGCGATCTTTATTGGAGAAGACCGACGTGGTGAACTATTTGACTCTCTTGCTCAACCTCCAAATATACCAACACAGCAGTGGTTGAGAAAACATACGCGTCAATATCAGCGAAATGAACGCATACTACAACATCCACTTTCATCAACGTGTGGTGCTTTTGTACTGTACTTCATCTTAAAACGTTTACATGTATCTCGATTTGCATCTATTATTCAAAACTTTTCATGTAATCCATCCTCTAATGAAAAAATGATTTGTAAGTTCTATCATGATTTGAAATAAAAACATCATGTTGGAAAAATTGTTTTTTTATTTTACAATCCGCTGGGTACGTACATACTCAATGAGATAGTCTAGGATCACATTTGCTTGTACATGAGATTTTAGTCCAGTAATGATCACTTTACTATTATGAAAGATTGCCACATGCACAGGTAACCAACAACTAATGAGAGCTGCAGGAAAAAGTTCGGGTTCATAACACAAACTGTAACTGCTGGTACGAATCTTCAAAAATGATAGACTGTCACTCAATTGAGTAGAGATCACCATATTGTCCACAGTCAGATTCGACATCACACACCTCTCCCTCTTCCATATCCGACGTAGTAGTCTTTGTAGCTCTAAGCGCATTGACTGCGCCGATGAATGAGAAAGGGCGCCGAGAATCTGTACAGTCCCATTTGGGAAGAGTTGAAGATTCCGTGAATTGTTCATCTTCACCACTAACATTTGAGGACGGCCCGGGTAATACTTGCTGTTTGGAAGCTGTTGGTGTAATGTTGTGAGATCGATTTTGGTGTAGAGTCTGAAGCGACGGAGAATGTTGACGATGGTGTAGCGATGGCGCTTCATGATGAAAGAATGAGTAAATTGAGCGATGTACCTTCCTTTTATACTTTTCCCAACTACCTTGATGAAATGTGAAGTTAGTATGAAGTTGGGAATGATAGAGTTGAATTCGCCGATTGTTGACGCGCAGCCAGATGCGATTTCCAATACGTGAATGTCTTTTCATATAGAAGTATTTCAAGTCCTTCATGATATGATGTAGAGATTGAAAATGACGATAAGATAAAGCAAACTCTCTTCTCACATTTCCAGTTGAATCTTTGAAATAGACGTTTCGATCATGATCCGTTTCAATACGTTGTAGGGAATCTAAATTCCAACTCATGATGTGTGGTAGTCATGTCTGATTAAGATTTGCATAGTAGGGCGATGAACTCACGACGAATAAATGTCATGATGGAGCGATGTATATATCTTCTATACTTCTCCCAATTGTATTTGCGAAATGAGAAACAGTTTGCGGAATGAGAATGGTAGATTTGAATTTCATTTCTGTAATGTTGAAGCCAAACTTGATCACCCAAGGAGATGAATCTTAATGTTTCAAAATATTCCAAATCCCTCATGATATCTTTGAGGTTGACAAATTGTCGCCATGTTAATGTAATTCCTCTTGATGTATGACCATGAGAATTTTTGAAATGTACGTTTCCATCACGATCAACTCTGATATATTGTAGAGAGTCCAAAATCCAAGTCTTCATGATGTTATGCAAAGTTGCAGATTAGCAATATAAAAATGTCGTTTTATCATATTTTGCTTAGCAATGCGGCTACAAAGAGATTTACTAGTAATCGAGCCGCACTCTTTTCTACTCCCATTGATCATGCACAACAGCTAAATGGAAATTGGGAAGTGGGTGTCACTCAACTTGTTTATAGCAACTGTGTCTATACTTTGATCATGAGGTGATGACTATTAATATGAGGCGTACAGCTGCTTACCAATGTGAAAAGGGGTGCCGAGTATACATTCCACAGTGGCCAAAGGAAGATCTCTTATCATGTAAAAAGTTTATATATGATTTCTTGAATAAAGCGAGTAAACATATTGTCCAATTTACTCCGCACAATGATGATTATAATTATGTACATCATGTAGTTGAGAAAGATTGGATTGTTGGTTTAAGTCCAAGTTTAAGAAATGATTTAGGCTACCTCGCTAGCGCCTTAACAAGCTATGATAATTTTAACGTTAATTACCACATAAGTGGTCATAAACAGTTAATATATCGAGAGGAAGCTTATTATGTAGATCTTATTCCAAGAAATGAGAAGACGTTGGTGAAGAAGATTGTGATTAAGCCAAGAAAGACAAACATGACTCCTGAAACATTATTGAAGAAATTTAATTATCTCCTTCGAGTTGATGGCAAACAAGTGGCAACATTGACTTATATTAAATCATCTAATCATATTGCAATAAGCAAATTAAATGATGATGATCTAGTATTAGTTTGTTCAAAAGATTTTCATCAGTTCTTACGATATCGTTCTGCAGCTGTTCATGGAAAATCTGATATGCAACATTTACCATGTGAAAGGTCAAATCAATTTGATACAGAATGGAGCGTATCTTTATACAGAAAGTGTGTAGAGCCTTTAGGTGGTATCTTACATGAAACAAGAGTGTTGATGCCTCGCATTATTACTTCGGTTAAATTGGTTGTAGATTATTTAAATGAAGTGATTAATGACCAACATATTTCATTTTCTGAAAAAGAAGGTACTTTGTCTCTCACTATAAGTGGAAAAGGTATTGAACTAATTATGGATAAAACTCTAATGGACATTTTGGGTTTTGATCAAAATATCTTTAAAAGTGGTACTGTAACCAAAGCTAGCGCAGACATGTCGCTATCGCGTCGTATTAACTATTTTCAGATATATTCCAATATTGGTGAAGATGTACGTGTGGGAGATGTTGAAGCTCCATTGCTAGCAATGATACCATACCAGCCAAAAAGCTGCAGTATTTTATCTGAGCATACTTTCAAGAAAGTGCATTATACAAAGCTGAAATCAAACTACATCCCACAAATTGATATTGCCATTTATGACGATGCTGGTGCGTTGATTCCTTTTCATAAAGATGCTGTGACAAGTATCTCACTCCATTTCCGAATGAAGAGTTAATGCAAACGTATGCTAATATATTTTTCCAATGTGAATAATATGGAAAGTGAAAATAAGGACTCGTTTCTAATCTACTTGCCCAGTAATGCTTCTATGAATAAATTTCCCAAAAATAAACCATCAGACTATCGAGTAGAATTAAATCGGCCACTGCATTTAGAAGGAGAATGGGAGGTTGGCGTTTCTAGTATTTGCTATGATAGCAATATTCAGAATGTGAATGATTTGGAAGAAATGATATTGACTCCTCGCACCCATGATGGAATAACGATGAATAATGCATTTCAGTTCCCATACAATTTAACATCTGATGGAAAGTGGAACTATGAATGGATTCAGATAAAATCAGATTCTTATGAACCATTTGGGAATGAGAAAATTATTAAGGCATTCAACAGTGGTAATACTTCCATCATGAAGAATAAAAATCAGAAAGCTTATGAGTTTACTATCTATCATTGGAGTGGGAGACAGTTCCTCCGCTTTCATTCTTTTACTAAAGGTCTTACGCTGAGGTTGGATAGTGAATTCTATCCACATCTTGGTTTTGGTCATGGACTACATCTAACATCAATTGCTACTGCAAATGTTAAAAAAGTTTATTCAAATCGAATCAACAAATTTCATTATAGATTTAAAATATTTGATGAAGATGTTGTAGAATGCGAAGAACGCATCATTTTGAAAAAGCGTGGTGTTCAACCTTTATCACTTATTGAGTTAGTAAAACGATGGAATGAGACTGTGGGTAAGAAGTATGGAGAAAAAATTATGGCGGACAAAAATAAGTTGGTTATTCAGAAATATAATGACAAACTTACAGTTTATTTCTCTCCAACCTTGCGTCATTTTGTAAGACATTATACACCTATTATTGGAAGCGGTGTGGTGTATGCTTCTCATGAATATCACACTAAAGCTGATTCAGTTAATGATGAATGGTGGGTGGACATCTATGGCGATCGCATCAAGAAAATTTACCAGTCTTATGAAGAATCTAAAGTTGCTATCAATATAATGCCGCGTCTATATCATACAGTTGAAAGCTTCATTCATGTAGTAAATCCTTATATACAACAGAAGTTGAAGCATGTGATGAAAAGTAAATGTGATGTAAAGACACACCACATTTCGTTTTCAATTGAAAATCAACGCGTTGTTCTGAGACTGGGTGATGACATTCAATGTCAATTGAGTAAAAATTTGAAAAAACTCTTTGGTTTTTCAATGCTACAAACAGTGTTTGCTGCTGCGCATACGATTGGTATAGAAACACCAATGACACTTGATAAACATGAACAGCACCTTTACATTCAAAGTGATTTGATTCTACCTATTTCTGTTGGTGAGAAAAAAGAATACATTTTACGCGATTTCATTCATGATAAAGACGCTTCATATGGAATAGTCGAGAAGATGTTTGAATCTATTTTCTATCATCCTGTCATCAAACAAACTATACCCTCTATTGCTATCAAAATTACCAATGGTTTACAAGAGTGCATCCACGTGAAAGATACTAAATCCCTCGTAACTTTAGTGTTTCGGAAAACAAAGTGAAGTCTTTATACAACATTTATTGAAATATGTACATGAATGTGAAGCAATAGACTTTATACAACATCCACTGAAATATATACATGAGCGCACTTCAATAAACATTGCTATATACAAAAAGTCTTTTTACTTCGTGAAGGGTGGAAATATACAGGGATAGGAAAAATGTCTTTCAGTGGAAAAGTCATCACATGGGAATGTACAGATGTGGACACATATTCACAAGGAAAAAACAATCTCATGCGATACATAAAACAACAATGTTTATCTACAGAAATCAACATCAAAATACTAAGTTAAGGATGATTATGCTAAGACGTCTCCTGAATGTGGTAGTGTGAGTTTAATTCTTTTGGGTGGTGGTATGTTTGTGTCAGGATGTCCATGTGGAAGAGATATGTTGTGTTCTAGCCAGCACCTCTTATCCTCCCATGCTGAAAGCGCCCGTTTCCTAAAAGTATGAGTTTTGATCTCATGCGACTTAGATTTTAAGATTGTCATATTGACAAACGTTATATTTTTATTTCTATAGGCTTTCCTGAAATTCTTATGTTTCATATTTTGCACAATGGATTTTGATATGCCTTTAGCGCGCTTAATGCTATCGTCGCTATCCTTTAATTTCATACTGTACATTTTTGGACGGAGGAGAATCATTTCATCTATTTCCTTCCCTGCTGTCTTATCCTTAAAGCAGCCAAGTTTTGCCTTATTTTTGATGGAGTAGAGTGGGTGATCAGTAGGATAATTTGATGTATCAAAATATCTTTCTAAAGATTTTCCTACTTCATTGAAATTTAAATCTTTTTGAGTGGTAATACCTAAGAAGAAACTATCTGTATCACCACCCAACAAACGAACCTCTTTTACGAGAGGACATGGTTTTAGTATTTTATAAAAGAGTTGGTACATTTCAAGCTTAGAGTAATCTAGTACAGCTTGACCAATATAGATGGGTTTGCACAACTCAACTTCAGATTTTATCATTTTAACACCTACAAGGTCCTCATCGATAATGTCTCTATCGATGAATAGAGGTGATGAGACCAATTTGTGATACTTTTGATCATCATTAACTAGTTTGTAGTTTACGCGCTTTCTAACATCCTCCATCGTCTTACCAAATAGACTGTTGTTCTTATATTTATAAAAATCTTTTTCAAAATTATTTTGGGCTAGTGCACGTTTCTGGCTGTTGCTATCAATATATGGTTTGAGGAAGGCTTTCTGTCTAAATTTAATAATGCGGTGAACTCTTTTTAAAATCATACCCATTTCTAAATAAAATTTTAAGATGCTAAAGTGGACTAGATAGTTTTCTTTATCATACTTGGTGAGTAAAAGTTTGCGGCAAGGCTTATAGTCGGGTTGACCGCATGATTCTAAATCTTTATGAAATTGTTTCATAAAGTCGGAAAACATATCTTTGGTCACTTCACCTGATTCGGGTGCGAGTGGAAAATCCACGGTTTTATGTTTAATATTATTTGGATAGATTAGATCTATCTCAAAATAATATCCCCAATCACCTTGATCTGGAATTGCTAGTATGTTGGAAGGGTTGGAGAAATGTTGAATTTCACTATCATCTAACCAGCTAAACTCAGAGTGAGGTAGCGGTTTGGATAATGAACTACCATACAAATTATTTTGGTCATAATACTTCAGATGAGTCTGGTCATTGCCTACTATTTTTGATTTTAACCTATGTTTATTTACAAATGTGAGACCACCGCGAATTCCTCGCTCAAATAAATTATACATCTCTGGATCTTGTAAGAGATGAATGGTCTCACCAGTCATTTTAAAAGCAGACTTAAATGACATGGCTGCAGACTGACAAAGTGGACGGGATCTAACTTATCTTCTTCTAATGCCACTCGTCGAAACTACTGAAATACATCAGCCAGCAAAAATACATCTAACTTAAGGTAGGCAATCATATATTCACCAAATGTATGGCAGTCAAATTTTATCCATGCATCTTGTGCATGATCATAATCTTCGGTCTTACATTCTGCGCCGGTCAAATCATTTTTAAATTTATCTATGGGCGGAAGAGAAGTCTCGCCGAGTTTACTAATTGCATCAAAATATGCATATGGAAAGACTCCTTTCCGTGTGATGACTTCATCGGTTAGATTTGGATATTGTTTCTTAAGATTTTGTGTTAGTGGAAGAGACTTTAGATTTTGTACGAGAGAGGCCAGTGATGCAGTCATAAATTGGTAGGAATCTAAAAATTTTATATCAAAATAGACCGTCTTATTTTCTTTAGTTTTATCGACAGGCACTTTTGCTGTCATGGCCATAAACTTCTCTCTCGTTTGTGCTATTACATCAAGCTTCCACTCTTTCATTTGACCTAAACCTCCTTTTATTATCATATGGCTGTCGTAGCCCTTGAAATTATGGAAAATGACGGGTAATGTACGCCGCTTCATCCTCAGCGAAAAATTACATTTTGAACAGAGTGCGTTTCTAAATTTACCAGTGATGTGATCATGTTACCAGTGATGTGTACCAGTGAAGTGTCAGATCGCGCACTTTCTTAATCTTATCATCGTCAAATGTTTTCCTACATTTGGGGCAAACGTTGCAACTATCAAATTTTACTTGATCATCTGCTGTCATATGCAATGATCTGCGATAGAGTTCACCATCATACTTTTGCTGAAATTTTACAGCCTGTTCGAGGAATTGTAGGAATTGGTAAATACAATCCTCATCTTGCCAGACGCGCATTTTATTTTGCCTACTCCTAAAGTGATCATGCCATACTTCATAGCAGGAAATGGCTGCTGGTCGATGGATGTTATCATCGATATAGCATTCGATGTCAGCATAGATGACACGAAGAGGACTTAGTTCATCGCCATTCTCTCTATATGAAAACTCCTTATCTTTGGGCATGCGTTCCATTTGCAGTTTACCTCGCTTACACCACTCATAATGAGTTTCAAATTTGTTTTTACTCCTAAAGTTCCGAATGCATCTGTCACAGTAATAAATCTCTGATGAGGTAGAATTTCTTAAGTGGTGGTATAAGCCAGAAATTTTGGGAATACCGCAGTAGTGCCATTCCTCACTATCATCCTGTTTTACTAATAAAAGGTTGACAACGTGGTCATAACAACTCGAACGCGAGTTGTAGCGCACACCCTTCAATCCCTTTTCAAATTTTTCTATATCTTTAATTTTTATATCGTCACTATTACAGTCATCGAAGTTTAATTCATTCTCCCACTGCCTATAGCTATATGTGCGATTTCGATTCGCATTGATATCATTATAGTGGAGAATGGAGAGGACAGCATATTTAAAACATTGCGATTCGCAATCGACATTAATGACTGCTGTTTTGTTTTTTAAAATTTTTGGAAGTTTAAAGGAGCCTCGACCACTATGATTTCCTAATAAACTGATTTTAAATAAGGCGGACTCAATGCCGTCAAAAATGAGACCGCTATCGCGCTCGTTAAATTTATCAATATTTAATTTTAATCCTTGGATGTGAAAATTTATCCAAGACTCATAGTCTACAACCTCGGTTGCAGGAGAGGAGGGTATGTGAAACTCCAACCTCTCTATTATTTGTCCAGTATGGTGGTCGATTTTTACATATTTTATTTTAAGATAGATGAGCGCCTTCATCCTAAAATTGTCTAAATTGTTGAAGAGCGCTTCTATCAATGATGAATTTTGATGAAACCATTCCTCAAAGTTAGCAATGGTTTCTGAGGAGTCCATCTGGTAGTTCCTCACTAAATTATTTATGGACACTTCAGTGAGTCGGATAGAGGAGGTACCGTTGGTGTAGGTATCGTTCGTGTGTGTATGTTGAAGTCTGTGCGAAGATAGTTCAAAACGTGTCTCGAAAGACTGAGCGCACAAGTCGCAAGAAAAGGAGACGACGTTAACAGAATCATCCCCACCTTCGGAGATTGATGCCGGCTTAGGTCGACAAACACCTCGCTTGATGTGTCGGTGAGATCCCATTTCCTCGTGAAGATGTGCCCACAGTCAGCACATTCCCACTCGTTGCCATGCCGCGACAGTTCTGAGATGGAACTCACATCACCTGAAAGAGAAATCATTCTATCATCTCTGTTCAAGTCTCAGTGTATTGTTACAACCTACCTTGACTCAACAACTCTAAACTTTCCTCGAGAAGGGAGGGTGTTGGTGATGAAGTTGATGCCTGAAATTGAGGAAGATGCTATTAGCCACACGTTTGAGGGAGATGAGAGAGGAAATTTTCAACTTACCATTTTAATGAAATATGATCAGACAGAATAATAGTCAAAGAGAGAGATCGTGCGTTCGTCACTTGTATGATTCACAGATTAAATGAAATGACATGAATGTCACTTTGCTTATATACTTTCATTCTCTTCATTCATTGGATGTTCATTCTGATTGGCTGCTTGTGTATACTTAAGAATTAGAAAAATGTTAAAGTTATCATTATTCAAAGTCAGCATTTCAAAGACAACATGACAAGTCCTCCAACAACACCAAATACCGCATTGGAGTTCTCCTCTCCATGCACATCAGCAAAGGTGCTCGTTACACCAAATGCACCAAGAAAGGCGAAGGTGGAGAAGACATACAATCTCGACAATATACGAAAGTTATCATTATCGGAGGACGATGAAGAGGAGTTGCCCGACTTAACAGGCATACGGTGGAAATATTTACAATATGATGCCGAAGGGTGATGGAGATGACCAGCAAGTCGCACTTGCATCAAATATGGGAGTGGTACACCCCTAACTCCCAACCGCGAACCGTGGCGGAGTGGGCGTACATTGAGAAAGTGAGGGACGCTGCAGAAGAACGTTTAAAGCAGCTCAACTGTTTTTGTGATCTATGTGAAGTCAGACTCTGGGACGATATTGACGATGAAGACCTTTTGAAATACATGCCATAATAAATGTTTATTTCGTATTATCTTTGCTTTCATACTGACTTACTTGAATGGGGTTTTAGTGAATAATTTAACCATGTATACTTTTTCATTTGGAAATAGTAGCACGCTTAGTCCTAACGTGTAAATCTTATGACACTTCATATGGCTGATGATGGTAGATGAAATAGTGTGTCAAATAAAATTTAAGAATAGCTTACAACTTCTGATACAGGGATAGCAATCGACTGCGAGCCCATGTGTAAAGAGCTTAGTTAGACTCGGATGGGTTAAGTGGAGATTTAAAACCATGTATACATTTTCATTTGGAAATAGGAGCACGCTTAGTCTAAACTTGGCAAATCACAAACATTTCATATGGAACGATGATGATAGATGAATATAGTGTCCTAAATAAAATTAAGATAGCTTACATGATTCTGGGATAGCAATCGACTGCGATCCATGTGTAAAGAGCTTGTTTGACTACGGAAGAGAGAAGTGTGTTATGTTGCGTGTGGCGCGTGAGTGTCCTCCCATTTCATTCCATTTATCAATTCGTCTCATTGATAGAGACAGGTAGAACTCATGGTTCTCATAACGTATGCAATGGAAAGTTTTAGGTAACCTTCGACAGTTGGCTAAATGTCGCCCTGGCGCGAATGCATACTACGTTGAGACAGAGGCAATCACTTGCAAACATGACGCAGAGAGGTTTAACAAGATTGACCATTGCCGAATGTCCCTTGCGGTATACATAGCTACGGGTTTCACCGCCGCCCTTTACAGGAACGCCCGTCGAAAGGAAGTATTACACCGAACTTCATTTGCAACGTTCAAAGTTGACTGATAGCAGATTCAACTTAATGATAGTATTCGCCAGTCCGAAGACTGCCCAGGGCAAACCGCGAGGAGGTTCTATCATGTCTTGCCCCATGGTGGCCCTTAAGAGAGCCGATGGTTCGTTCTCGTCGTATCTGAAAATAGAAGGAAAAATAGATGAAAATATATTCAAGTGATAGAGATGATATTAACTTACCATAAGAGAAATTTAGCCGGTTCGCGACCCCTTCGATGGTGATGGTTGAGGTAAGTATTTGGCCGGCAGTTTCCGCTTCCGGTGGCGCAGCTCCTTTATTTCGCCATCATGCTTTATAGAGACATGGAGACAGCGCATCTCCGCCATTGCTCCCTCGTAGCACTCAAATGTGGCATCCAAGTCCTCACTCTCAAGGATGACGCTGTCGACGATTCTGCTCTTGATGATGGGAATGTGGAGCGTTGTTCGTCTCTCTTCTTTCTTCTGACTCTCAGTCAGGCTAGTCTTTAATTGCTGAATTTTTAAATTTGATACCTCTTCCTGAGCTTTTAGCGATTTTATGTAAGTCGCCTGCTCTTCAACTCGTTTTTCGCTGGCAATCGCCCTTTGTCGGAAAGGTTCTAAGTTAATGACTTGGGTCTTGAGGGCCCGAATCTCGGCTACCTGACCCTTCAGGTGGAAATTGTCATCCCTAAGGGCCGAACATTCGTTTTTGTAACGAGTGAGCTCATCTTTTAATTTCGTGAGTGCATATTCCTGGCTCACTTTTGCAATCTGCTCATCCTTATTCCAGCTATTCATCTGCTGCTTAATCCCCTTCTTTACTGGGGAAGGTGCGATTACTTTCTTTTTCGGAGAAGACTGATTTGTTGGTTTTCCTATCTCTTCCGTGTTTTTAGTGATGATGACCTCCTCAGAATCGGAGTCCATCTGAGCTGTCCAAATCGCTTAGTGGGGCCTTCTCTTCTGCTGTTGATGAGGTAGTGGCCGAAGCAGCAGGTTCCAAAATTGTTGCAATAGCCTCTTGTAGTGCTGCATCTAGATCGACTGTTTCTTCGTTGAAGAAGGGTGCGATCACTTTGCCGATGTCCGATGTTATATAATTGCTAGCCTTTTTGAGCGGACATTCGGCGTGGGCGATGTAAAATTCCTCATGCTCCTTGCCTTTTAAAAATTTCAGGCAATGTGTACAGCCGGAAATAACGGCTCTTTCCTCGTGAAAGTGAGGAGTATTCTTATATTTGTTAATGTGGCGTTTGAATTCGCCACCTCTCTTTATTTCTCCGCAGGAGCACTTTTTAAATAAAAATTTTGAGTTGCCTCCCATTTTGTAACTTATGTATCTGTAAAGGAAGGATGAAATAGAATTACTAACAGGCGACATTGACAGTCATTTTTATAATCATACAGCTAAATTGTGAGATTGGTGGAAAGTGTCGAACCTTTGAATCCGTTACAGGCATTACTGAGAGGGGATCTTATCCCAACTCCAAGGCCTCGGCCCACAAATCCAACCTCCCGCGGACAGAGCGTGCGTCATATCACTGTGTTGGTATTCGGACCCCGATTTTGACATGAAAATCAGTGGATTGTTTACAAAGTTTGCAAATTCCAAGCCGAAGCTTGCCTCCCACAACTTTATAAATGTCTTAGTTGAATTCAGAAGGTTTGAAAACCCCGAAAATTGCCAAAAATAGCGAATTTAAATTTTTCAATTTTTTAGCACTACTTATGAAATTTTATAAGTAGTCTATCACTTAGGGCAGGTTAATAGCGACCGAACCTTTTTTGAATCAAGTCAAACGGACTTGTAGAAGCAAAGTTACAAGCCTTTAAAGTTTTGGAGTCTTTTATGGCCCGGAGACGAAGGCCATCTCCTGGCTAACCTCGAAGTCTGACGCCTTAGCTGATATCAGCAATGAAATTTTCTAAGTCGGTTTCTTACCGAAACTCGGGATTTGGAATGTCCGAAGCTATCATCGGAGCTCAGAGAGACGACTTACCGTTGACAATCTCTCGTCTTAATGAAAAGTCTCCGTCGGTTCCCAGCTTATATAGTGTGTGGCGATCAGCTGATGACGTAATACCCATCATTCAAACACTAAAAATCCCGTCTATCTCCGGTTCTAGTGCTCCGATTGAGCTGGAAATACACCATTTCCATGTAGAATCTGACGCTGAATCCGAATCTGGCCTCCGTTTTCCCATCCGATGCTTCGTTTTGGCTCTACAGCCTACAGCCATCGCAAAAATTCTAACTCTGTCGTTTTTCCGAAAAATGTTGAACATTTTTCTCGCCGATTGACTTGAAACTCTCCGATTGACTTGAAACTCACCATACAGATAAAGAATTTCACGCTGATTCCAAATCTGAAATCCGTTTTCCCATCCGATGCTTCGTTTTGAAGCTACAGCCCAAAACGTCCCAAATTCTAACTCTGTCGTTTTTCGACAATGTCCCAAAATCTTAAATGGCGTCTCACATCTAAACGAAGACAGATAGGAACAAGCCGATTCTTTCACTGAATTTGTCTCACTCTTAGCTTTCAAACGAGCTATCGCACGACAAAATCCGTCCACTGGAAGCCAAAATCGAAGCAAGCTGTCCAGAGGGGGGGGGACGTCAGTGAAAATTTTTTCTCTCCGATTGAGCTGGAAATACACCATTTCCATGTAGAATTTGACGCTGAATCCGAATCTGGCCTCCGTTTTCCCATCCGATGCTTCGTTTTGGCTCTACAGTAGGCAGCCATCGCAAAAAATTCTAACTCTGTCGTTTTTTCGAAAAATGTTGAAAATTTTTTCTCTCCGATTGACTTGAAACTCACCGTACAGATAAAGAATTTCACGCTGATTCCAAATCTGAAATCCGTTTTCCCATCCGATGCTTCGTTTTGAAGCTACAGCCCAAAACGTCCCAAATTCTAACTCTGTCGTTTTTCGACAATGTCCCAAAATCTTAAATGGCGTCTCACATCTAAACGAAGACAGATAGGAACAAGCCGATTCTTTCACTGAATTTGTCTCACTCTTAGCTTTCAAACGAGCTATCGCACGACAAAATCCGTCCACTGGAAGCCAAAATCGAAGCAAGCTGTCCAGAGGGGGGGGGACGTCAGCCGAAAATTTTTTCTCTCCGATTGAGCTGGAAATACACCATTTCCATGTAGAATTTGACGCTGAATCCGAATCTGGCCTCCGTTTTCCCATCCGATGCTTCGTTTTGGCTCTACAGTAGGCAGCCATCGCAAAAAATTCTAACTCTGTCGTTTTTTCGAAAAATGTTGAAAATTTTTTCTCTCCGATTGACTTGAAACTCACCGTACAGATAGAGAATTTCACGCTGATTCCAAATCTGAAATCCGTTTTCCAATCCGATGCTTCGTTTTGAAGCTACAGCCCAAAACGTCCCAAATTCTAACTCTGTCGTTTTTCGCCAATGTCCCAAAATCTTAAATGGCGTCTCACATCTAAACGAAGACAGATAGGAACAAGCCGATTCTTTCAGTGAATTTGTCTCACTCTTAGCTTCTAAACGAGCTATGGCACGACAAAATCCGTCCACTGGAAACCAAAATCGAAGCGAGCTGTCCAGAGGGGGGGGGACGTCAGCGAAAATTTTTTCTCTCCGATTTGAGCTGGAAATACACCATTTCCATGTAGAATTTGACGCTGAATCCGAATCTGGCCTCCGTTTTCCCATCCGATGCTTCGTTTTG
>CAJQUW010009553.1:0-40159 GCA_907163375.1 Prostheceraeus crozeri
AATGAACTGATCGCGCTATCTCTTCACTAAGACCCAAGAAGGCATCCGGGCATCCGGTCCAGGTAGAATACACCACAAATTCCTGACTCAACGTGGTCCAGTTGGCTTAGAGTGGTTCCGGTCTTTCTTCAACATATGCTACCATTTAAGCTGGATTCCGAAATGAGGCGGCGGGTACTGCTGTCAGCATGCTCAAGCCTTGAAAGACGGCCGATGCCCCAACCAGTTATCGTCCCATCTCGCTGCTATGTACAAGATTCAAATTATTAGAACGAATGCTGCTAAACAGGATAGCACCGACTGTTGATCCCCGTCTATCAACAGAACATGCCGGATTTAGACAAGGCCGATCTCCCGCTGACCAAGTCGCCTTGCTGACCCAAAATATAGAGGATAGCTTTGATCACAGAATGGTCACTGGCGCCGTGTTCTTAGACCTTACAGCAGCATGCGATACCGTCTGGCACCAAGGTCTCCGAGTGAAACTACAATACTGATCTCCTCCGAAAAATGACACGCTTTATAATGTAGCCAATGCTAGTCAATCTCTCGTTCATGATCTTCCCTGTCTGGTCCTGGGAAGTGCAGCAAACCCTTCCGGCTCAAGAATGGAGTCGCACAGGGATCGGTACTGGCTCCTACGTTGTACACATTTATACAGCTGAATTTCCCACGACATCCAGCACAAGGTCTATGTTCGCCGACGACGCCGCCCCGCCCCACTTACTCGGCCACAAAAAGAAGATGAACACTAGGGTCGCGCTACTACGACGCCTTGTCAGCACATAAGGAACATCCGAACCACTCGAACATCCGAACCTCCGCTCTCGAGGTAGTGTACGCCCCCGTGAAGTACTGCACACCAGTCTGGTGCCGCAGGGCGGATGCTAATCAAATCGACGCACCGTTGAACGAAGCAATTAGGCTCATCTCCGGGTGCCTGCGTAGCACTCCCCTGTGCATGCTCCCCATGTGTCTGAAATCTTGGCTCCTTGCGACCGCCCGGATAAACCGTGTCTTCGTCTGTACGACAAAGCTGCACACTCTGACCACCTCCACTTCGTGCTCTATCAGCATCAGGCACCGGCTCGCTTGCCGTCCAGACAGCTGTTGCGAACCCTCGAGGAGAACCTGGTTAACGTGCGGCCTCCAGCGATTCCACCCATCCTACAGCCGTTTCTTTCATCATGGTGTACTAGACCCCAGGCCACCACTTCCACGACAGGCCTGGGTTCAGCTCAACCGGCTACGTACCGGAGTGGGCCGTTTCGCGATGTGTGCCTGGGGTATACAAACATCCGACAAGTGTTCATGTGGCCAGATCCGGACTGCCCAGCATGTCATGATCTGCAGTGCCGTGGGACCACCGTGTCCACTCACCGACCTTGACAACCCCTCCTTCTGTCCTACCCATCACGTGGTGCCTTCTAGCATGTTTTTTCCTCTCTGATTTGTTGCATCATGCGCTATAATTATAATAATCAACTTTAAGCAGAATTTCGTTTTCTTTGCTGGATAGGTTCCTTAATTTGCAATAGATAAAATCTAAAAATTTCCATGTAAAACATGTGTGGCTGGTAGGATTCGACCTTGCGACCAAAGGTTACTTAAACCTGACGCTTTGACCACCTTGCATGCGACCGTTCTGTCGTAATAGGCAGACGGTAAGTCACAATAATGGTGCTGTGGTGCTGCCCCTCGCATCAAATCAAGGTAAAGTCATCTTGATGAGTGGAAGTCATCAGTATCGAGAAGAAGGGTTGCATTTTTGTAGTCATATTTGCAACTATAACGGCAATAACTCTTTCACTATCCGGTTCTTGCGAGATTCTTGGGATACTCAGAAGCTATCCATGAGTATGCAGCATTGAAGACTCATGATGATGCTTTCAACAACAATTCAGCATTTAGCTGAATGGTATACCGAGTGGTAATGTTTGGAGAACTTGATTTTCTAAATATCAGCATCACAGGGGTTATTAGAGACCACACTATGATCACTGTAAGAAGATAATCAAAACTGACGCATCAAGATTAGGGTTGGTCCTCATTTGGGATAATGGGCTATATTTTGTTTATTGGTTACAATAAAGGAAGATGAAAGTTGATTAGCGATTGAGGGAAGCTAGTATGATTGGACCTAAATCAGAGAGAAAACTCTTAAAATACCAAGAAATGGGTGTTATTGCAACCGTAAATTGTTTTGATTTCTTGTTACATTACACTTGACTTTGTAGATGGCTGTCAGAAATTTCATTTGCTAACTTTGGTCATTCGCAGAAGCCCGGGATGGGAAGTCGTCAAATGATAGGAGTCATCAAATGATAGGACTTCGGACTCCGGCCTATAACTAGACCCGAAATATAATACAAACAAATTATTTATCCTCATGCATAGCTGTCACTGTCTTGATGTCAACTTTCTCCGTCAAACAAAAGTACAGAGACAGCAGTGCATGCAAAGCTTGTAATAGTTGAGGGAATGAACCGTGATAGTGAAAGAGGGATTGTCGTTTTACTCGGTGATTAAGTAGAGAAGAGAAAGCTTTCATTATCCTCGATCACACATGCGCACCAAAGGTCACATGAGAGACAAAAATGAAATACTAGTTTGTTTGAGAACATTACTTCTAACCCTAAGGTCAGTCGTGTGTGATGGCGCCTCCAAAGCGCATATCAAAATCAAAAGTGTCCTCATATTTTTTGGAGAAGGACGGGGTGTTTTCCTGCCTGAAGAAAAACCGTATAAAGCGCACATCAACACGTGATGTGCAAAGTTGACAAACTTTCATAGAAAATGATTATTTTGATACAGCAATGATCGCTAAAATCAGGCTCAGGAAAGCCTACAAGGATCTATGATATAGGTTACCAGAACTAGGCTTATATAGTTGCCACCCGGAGTCGGAGTCCTATCAAAATGATAGGACTCCGCATCCCTGGTAGAAGCACTACGTAAAATACAAGCATTTCTTTTAATTTCAAATTTCAATGCAGTATATTGTATAAGAAATATACAAATATCACTAAGATGATCGCAAAAATATAAATGTCTCTCCTCTATGTTACTTAGGTGATGCAAACATTGTAAACTCTTTCACATTTTGCAAATTGCAAAATTATGACTATAGATACACTGTTTGATATAGTAATTGCAACAGCTTAAGATTACTTTACTAAATTTCTAATTTTCTTCTATGAATCACACATCCGCTTATGAATTTTTCATTTGATAATATCGCATTATTCAAATTTCTCTTGACAATATCAATGCATGCAAAATACATAAGCCTGTGGCATACATATAAATGATTCAGACTTGTTGGTGAGCGGAATTTTTCGTCCCACTCCCATTCCTTTCCCACTAAATACTCATAAATTCCCATGGGATTTCCATCTCATCCATTCCATAAAGCAAATATCATTCCAACCCTTTATATTTTTCATACCATGTTTTCATGAGCATGACGCCCTTTTTCATATTATTACATTTTATTCTTTTTAAGTTACTCTATTAGGTCTGATGTTATGAACAGATGGCGTAGTTACTTGTAAGACATTGCTCCACATGTGCGGATTTACATGCACATTGCATTCACTATCCATGCTATTCTCTATAAACCACTTGACTAGAGGCCAAAATTACTACATGCAGTTCTCATCTATGCTTATGTGTAATATCTAATATCATCATCCCACTAATATAAAAAAAAGGCAGACGCTTTCTGCTTAATCATATCATCTCACTATTATAATCTCAACATTTTAACTGGTGATGCTTTCATACAAATCTCGAATTCGTTCAGAACTGCCTAACATAGATTATTTTGACATGTTTCTTTAATTCATAAGTGGTCAGTTGTGGTCTGCACCTGCAGAAACAGGCAATTGTGGTCTACGGACTACAGAAAAGAAAACTATGAGCTTTCTTTGACTCAAGATCTCAACATGAAGACGACTGACTTTTTCAATGAAAGCTGACAGCACGATCTCTTCATCTGATATCTTAAGATGAATAGAGTTCAAGATTGTGTGGATGTATAAAAAGATACACCATGAAAAAGCTTCATCATATCAAAAAAGAAAAATTTTAATAAGGTGATTTGTCAGCAATTAAGTGACTGATTATCAATATTTCTCTTCAAAGTTTGACTACATTCAGATTAACTTTGTCTCTCAAAACAACAAATGCTTAAATTCATCTCCGGTAGTTTCAATGTTGTCATTAAATCTCAATTTCATGTTGATCTAGTATTTCCGAAATCCATTTGAGAGTCATCTATTATTTGTAATGCATAACTAATTTGTCTTGAGTTGAAATACTTCCTAATGTGTCATTATCTAAATTGGGATGATTTCTGATTGACAAATTACATAGCTACAGATAGCAAATAGAGAGAGTTCTCTCAAAATTTCAGAGATGAAATTACGCAATGGTCCTCAACGTCACCCGGGTGAATGGATTTCAGTAATGAAGGAATATGCATGCCCAATTGAATAGCATTGAATTTTTCAAAGGAATTCAGCATGAAGTCAAGACGTCCTGATACCGATTCAAAATTCTCCTTTCTTATTCGTGTATTTTATGCATTGATGTATCCATTCAATTCGATCTTAAGTAATTGAAAATAGCAAATATTCGGGCGGTGAAATACCAGGAGTCGAACCCCCAACTAGCCAAAAAGCGAGACCACTGCTACACTCTGTGTTTTCCATAAATTTATTTTTCTACCGGGCGGATGTTGAAAGGTTGATTACAATATTACTCCCGCTGGTGGAATTGATATTGACTTACCGCCTTCTTCTTCCCTCAAGCATGCTTCGTCTTAGATATCTTCTAAGATTCAGATGGAGGACATAATAATGAGATATCAAGCTTGTAGCTTCTAGGAGACTTTATCAAATTTTCACTTACAATTAGAAATCTTATTTCAGCAGTGATTTCTAAAAGAATTTATTCAAAAAGCACTATTATAGAGTCTAAATTTTGTCACGCTCTGTTAACATTTTGTGTGATAATTGGCAATGAAATGTCTCTATTTTCAATTTCAGTGCAATAAGTCAGTGAATCATATCATGATCATCTATAGCACCATAGACATCTTATAGAGCATTCGAAGTTCAAACATTATGTACAATTCAATCTTCTGAATTTTCCTGATCATTTGAATTCTTCGGTTACCTGTAGGTCGAAGTCAGACATCTGAAGTTGCTTCGAAATGTAGAATGCCGTCTCAGACATGCATTGAATTAGCTACTCGTACTTTTGAAGACTTTTGTACTTTTGTACACATTTCATATGCACAAATCAATCTTATCGATCTACTTTTTGTACTCATAAGCTTTCAGAACAGTAAACCAGTTTAGCATCGCAATCATGAACGTGTTTCATAGCTAGAATTCGGTAAAATTCAAAAATGACAAGAATTTGTCAAAATCTGTGATTTTTGATGTAAAATTGCCTTTCATTGTATGAAGATGAACGAGATAGAGTAAATAGATACCACCATTATAATGTTCACACAAGAAATACAGAGTGTTTTTTTTTCAAGGATCATCCGATTTCATTGAGCTATCTACCTATTGGATTAGAACCGCGCCTCAAAACAAGTTTTAAAATGCTTTCAGAGTAGAGATAACGAGTTTTATACATCAGTAACAAACGATACTGTGGTCCATGATTCTTAGACACAGAACACCTTTTGTTCAATTATGTTTACAGACTTTTCATGTGTTCCTCACTGTTCCATCTGACCTCAGGAGGCACAACAAACATCGAGACGATAGTCCAACTGCCACCTCGGTGCTGTGATGCCGCAATACTGCTAGTTCTGGGACGCGGAGGCAAATAAATCTTATCAATCACATTGCCCCAAATAAAATTTCACAAAATGTTATGTCTGTGGTCTTGGCGGCCATTTATGTAATGTTAAATCTGCAGGCGACCGAGCAACCGCTGAGTTAGCTCGCTAGTAATCAAAACAAATCCGGACTTTACCATGCCAGTGCGGTGACCAAGCATCCTGTTGAAAGATGGAGTCTATGAATCGGCCATAATCATAATCTTTCCTGAAATCACCTTCGTTTATAGCCTGCAGCAGTTGAATTCGATGCGCATAGACTAGCGTCTCAATGTCTGCCGTGCCTCCAGAGGTCACATGGAACACATGTAACGTTTGTAAATACATGTACATCTGCTCAAAGACTGGCATTTTTCAAAAGTGTTCTTTGCTTCAGACTGTTGATGATAGCCTGAGATACCTAGTAGTAGCCCGACGAAATCGGTTGATCATTTGTTGCACCGTGAATTTAGTGTGATCTAGAGCTCTAGAAGTTAAAGAGGGGTTCAGATTCGTCCTCCCTCTCGATCCACTTCAAAACCCAATTTTGATAGGGTTATGAAATGATCAACCTACAAATTCTATTTCCCAAATCAGTTTCTTCGTCAATGAATATATATCGCAGCACTTTGCTAATAACATTACGAACGAGCGGTAATGTCTATGAATCAGCAATGCTGTCATTATACGTGCATAGAAGACATACGAAAGACTTCCCCATTTTCCAGACGAGCAATGACGAACAGATGCTTGATCAGTTCAGAGCTGGATTAAGGTCATGGTGATGGTCATATTCAACTTTAACGGACGTCAACACGATGTCAACCAGATTCTTTTTCTTCCTGAGCGATGGAATGATGTTTTAAGTTATTCAAAGCATTTTTCGATCATTTCAGATTGTATCTCGAAAAAATTTAAATCATCATACAAGATATCAAACAGAATGGAGCCCTGACAAGCTGTTGATGTTGGTGGTCGGTGGGAAATCCGAATCCAGGCAATGAATCTGCAAGAGTCAGGAGGAGGGAACACAATCCATCATCAACCTGCTATCATTGACAGTTGCTTAGCTCGGTCAATAAACGATTTCTCTATTCGAAGGCATCACTTCAGTCTGAGGATATCGGTAACCGTTGAGGCTTACCTGACGAGGATGATGAAGGCTTCCGATTAATGCTGATACGCAGATATGTTGAGATAACACACTATTTGCAAATAAACACAGACACTCAAAATGTTGATCCGTGGAAATGCCGTACGCGAACTGTCAGAGATTATTGACGAAAATTCCATAGCTATCAATCTAGAAACTCACATTCCGAGAGTTTCCGGTTGTACTTGAAATTCCATCTTAAGCAGGATGAAAAAATCAAAATTTCAAAGCATGGTATTCATGCAGAATATCCTTCTTTTGAATTAGTTTTGATTTAAACTTTAGCGCCAAATTTCTTGTTTGAAGTCAATCTGTTTATCTACTACATAATTCACTATATCAATATGAAAATTTGAATCTGTGAACTATTGTGGCATTGGAAGGAAAACTTTTCCTTGAATGTGCATCAGCCAAATAACAAATTGAAAAGATTTCTGCAACTCGTGATTATCAGATAGCAATGTGCAGCAAAACTGAAACGGCCGATTGATAATTATTTTCTTCTACTTCATTGAAAAGTGATAATTGATTTTGTGCACAAATGCCAAATGTTCTCAAGGTTACAAGTCAAGCTGCTATACATGTAAGATCCACAGGCTTGCCGTTGGGATGGATTTCCAGCCCAATCCCAATGAGAATTTCCATTGGGATCCCAATAGAAATACAAATAGCCTGCTTTAGAGCTAAAAACGAACGCAATTTGACCCCAAGCTGCATCGGGCTAACCGCTTAGGCCTACCAAATGTGATACTTTTTGAATTGACGAAGTCCACGGTCGTAGGCATAGGACTAGACTGGCCTTAATAGTAATATGGGCTTTAATTGATTTTAAACAATAATGTATAAAAGGCGTTCTGTATGGCTATATTTTGCACCGAAACTGCATTCACCCAAGAGCTTATAGGGGTCTACGTGTATAGCTAACATGTATGTATGAAACACACTTGGTATTAATTCAGCCTACATCGGAAATGCGGTGTTAATACACAGCTCGCTACACGGCTCACACGTACAGTAGGCAATAGGCAGTAGACAGCGGCATATACGGTTAAATAGGCTTGAATAGCTCACAATGTATAGCTTAATTAGAGAAGCGGCGAAGCGCATGACAACGTACAGACGAATTGTAAAAGCCTATACATACTATTGCATGGCTGCTACCTTTTTAAGCAGCACTATTTTTAGCAACTAGGGAAGTTAAGGCCATAGAGTAGGGTTAAAGCATAAAATTTTTGTAGATCACACTAAGAGCTCTCAATTCTCGAATTCGAGAGAGGCAAGGTTAGACTGGAGACACAGCAAAATGAACTGCTCTGTATAACCTGAAAACGTTTGTAACGTACTGACTAATGTCAACGATTACATGTATATTCTGTTGGGAAAGAGCTTATTGGGATCCATCGGGATTCATTGGGATTGGGGTGGATTTTTGGTAGCCCAATCCCAACACAATCCCAATAGCTATTGGGATCCCAATCCCAACGGCAAGTCTGAAGATCCAAAATCTCTGCAAATTTTCACCGTGAACTGAACTCGTCAAGCGAGTGAAGGAAAAGGATCAAATAAATAACATACACAGAAAATTTGAATTTCCGAAGACAGTTGTAGATATGATGCATAAGATCATGAAATTAATGGTTGACATTGAGCAAGTCCTTCACGATTATTTTCATGTGGTTGTTGTTGATCCATTATCAAACAAGAATGATCTTGATGAGAGTACTCACTATCAATCATAACCATCATAATCTTATGCATTATATCTAAAGCTACCATTCTTCAGAAATTCGAATTCTTTGTGCATGTCATCTAATTGATCCTTTCTGTAAAATCTCTCGCTTGAGAAGGTCGTTTTGTGGTGAAAATTAGCACACAAATAAAAGTTCGCATCTTATAGCAGCTCGGCTTGTCACTTTTGGATAACTGAAAAGTGTTTGAGATTGTTCAACTCAAGCACTGAACAATTTGGGGTCCCATTCTTGAAAGTATCAGATCTGTCAAAGTATTCAAAATTGATACAATGAGCTTGAAAGCGAATTACACAAGCGAATGAGCAAATTTCAACGGATGCGATAGCTGCTTTGTTGTAGACGTTATGCCATGCCTGCCTTCATAACAATCGGATTTATCTTTGGTGAAATCCTTGAGATTAGTCCATCTTCCAGTATTACATACCTACAGCTATATTAAATTCCCGCGTACATGGAAGCATTTTAATCAATACTGAAGTACAATGGTAGTAAATCATCGATTTGGAGGAGCTGCGGTGAAACTGCTATGAAACCTTTTAATGAAAGCTATGTGAGTACAAACCGCACGCGAAGCAAGAAATAAAACAAACGATATCATTGCGTTGATATAATCATATGAAATCATCAATTGCAAAACCATCAATTTACTATGTCTCAAATAAGAGCCTAAATTTCTTCTGCTAAAATTTCGAGGTGTGTGGATTTATGTTGACTCAATTTTGATTCGATAGTCATTTTTGATCTTCTTGGAGAAAAGATAAACCTGACATATCTTTCCTAGCAGTTATATGGATCCATATATAAAAGTCTAAAACTTTCTGACAGGAACGCCAATCCTCGTGAAACTGAAGAACAAGGCACCGGTCGGCCTCACAGTCTAAATGCTGAAATTGTAGCGGAATCTCCATGACCGGTCAGTCGGCTACAAATCCGATGTGGTGCCGGCCAGCATCTAAACATAATCGAAAGATTGAATTTAACCCTCATTTCGACTGTGAAATGATCAATTTCTAAGATTAAAATAATCTTAAATGACTTCAACATTTATATTTTCTAGACCATGTGAGTCATTATTTTTTAAGACCTAATCAATTTGATTAATAGCAAAATAAAATTATACATTTATCATCACTTAAAGTTAGAAAAATTCACATACTCCGTGAGTCATCATAGATCAATAATACTCGGCATGCAGTTAATTTTCTACCTGGTGGTCTCCGTGCCATAGTGATTAAGTGCTTGGTTTCGCGATCTTCTGGTGCATAGGTCGAGCACCGACGGTGTCATTGAAAGCTGTCATGAAAGGTGTCCGAACCATAGAGTAGAGATATGTAGAATATCTATATAGTGTCGAGTCAAAAAATATCTGTATACAGTGAAAATTTTTGCATGAAAGGATTCAGTTTTTTGCGGAGAGTACGTTCCCGTGGTCCAAAACATTATTGGAGCACTTTTAAATTTTGCAATTTGCCAATTTATATACTACCGAGATGACTCTCCTATATAAGTAGTATGAAACAAGTTGGATATCAAAAGGAATGAATATTTGCTAATAAGCATCCAAACTAAGCGGAAATTAAGCCGACGATCAAGGTAATTTCATGAATTGTGTTACAATGGAGGTCTACATGAAAAAGTCGAGAACTTATTCGTGTTTTCTTGGCTGAAATTTCAAGTTTTTAATTCAATTTTCACCGGCATGATTTCATGATTCACCAAATTCATGTCTCATTTCTTGAATCTGAATAATGATGTGGAAGCATTTACATCTCTCAAAGTTAATTGAAATCATTGTCTTTGATTATGTGATTTTGCTCTGCAAGTGGCAGGTTGCATATGACATGATCACGCATAAGAAAATACTTTTGAGGTTCATCATGAAAGTAATAGGAACTCATCGAATTGCTAATTTAACAAACATTAAATCTCCAAAAGGCTGTCATAACACTGAGAATCTGTAAAATGCCATACTTCCTTCTGCATTACAAACATGATCACTCAATTCTGTGGCAATTTCTTCAAAACTGCAAAAATTCGCATATCTCACATTTGGAAACAATTACCAACTGCATCACCCACGAGTTCATTTAATAAATTCGAAAGTGTATACACATTGGGGATTTAATAAATGCGGAGTTACCACTCTACCTAATATATTTGCTCTATGGTCCGAACTAAAAAGCATCACACCGCTCCAGCTTAAGTCTGACTTTGTCAACATCTTCTAAGCCTCCAGTGGGGAAGGGTGACGTTAAAGCCTCATACAACTCAAATTGATCTTTTTCTCAAGATCAATAGCAGAATAATTTGGCATAAAGTACTGACCCCCTTCAGATGAATAATCGCTGGGCGTATCAACACTTAGATATGAGCGTCAGATGCACAAATACGACAAGTGCCCATCCTCAAACTTATGAAGAACATAAGCCGACATAAATTAACAATTATTAGTTGGAATGAACTGCCGTCATTGAAATCGCTCACAAATTTTGGTAGAATTTTAGTAATTACACAATAGTAGAAGCCGGGTCTCCAACATAGAACAGAGCCCAGTTATGGAGAATCAAAATAAAATAAAATCCGGGACATGTATTTGAAGAAAAGCGGCAGATCTAAAGTAGCTTTGATGAAAATGAAACATAAAGACGGAAGGCATTAGTGACGTGACACCATGTACACTTGTTACATATTTCTGCATTTTAAAGTTCAAAAAAATAAGTTGTGAAAGCAAATGATGACCATTTTCTAAAGCTCAACTTTTCAGTGGCTTTGGATAACTTTCGAACAAAAGTTGAAAAGCTTTCTTTAAATTCATGACAAACGTATCAAGTTTGGTTATCTCTTTCAGGCCAGCAATGACGCCATTTCAACCAATCACTACTTACTGGCAACAGTTTTGTTTGGTCGTGAGTTGAAGGTGATAATTAGTTGGAATGTTCATATCCTCATACACCTGCACTGATAGTCACTGCTAAAGCATGTTTCATTCCCATTTTGAGACTCTATTACCGATGCTTTATTTTCCAAGAGAATAGCAATGCTTTCAAATGGCAAACATGCTCTAAATCAGATAGAGTTCTTTATTCTCAAACATTCGGTCTTTGTACTTTATCCTCTTGAAGTATTCGAAATAAGTACTCTATCTCATACATAAAACATTTCTATCCCATCAGCTGACTTCGTCATCTTGAGAATTTTGGCTGCTCACTTCCTATCGAATCAATTCACATCAAAATTGATAGCACTGTGAACGAAAACCTGATGAATAATAACTTACAGTCATGTAGAGTTTAGTTATGAAATTATTATGGTCCCTATGCCATCTTTGGCATTTAGTGAGGAGATATATGGAAAATCGGCTACCCCGGGGTTGCACTAAATGCCCGAGATGAGGATATTGGATAAGGTATTTGACCAGATCCCTTCTTCTTTTTAACATCTCCTTCTGCTTTCCATAGACACCCCCACCTCCAAACAACGACTCTCGATAGTTGCAGCTCTTCGGCAACACTCGCACAACTTCTACCACAACGAATCATTCCAATAGCCATACCACTGGTAAACTGATCGTGTGCCATTTTATTTTACAAAAGCTGGATTTCAGTTCACGTTTATGTTCAATTTGTAAAAGCAATTGTGACAGTTGTATCGATATCAAAATTTGAAATTTGACCACCATAGATCTTTCTCCATTCTCTAGTGTGTTGAATGGTAATACATGAGAAAAAAATGAAACAAACTTCAATTCAAGCCAATGATAGTTTGTTTCATTAATTATGTCAATGAGTACATTTTATGCCATTTAGTTTGCTGAACTCCTTCAGATAATGATAATGTGGCATTCTGATAATGACAATTTGTACACAACTAATGCATTTTTTTATAAAATATGCTTTATCAATGTTTGATTCATTCGATAATACATGTATATCACATAACGTTTACATTTCTCCTGCAAATATCCTCCACGAAATTTTCTTGAGGACACATACAAGAATGTATGTCATCTCGGTTTTTAGAATTTTGTTAACCGTGATAGATAAGCATGATCTTTCATACAGACTAGTGTTTGAGTGATTTTCTAATAGCTTGCACTTGTATTATGCATGTAATTTAGTTTGATAGTTTTATCATTGTGCGCTCCTTTCTTTACTGTACAGTTTCAGAGCGAAAGATTTTGATTGATGAAATTGAATGGGAGAATAGTCATTGAGTTGCTGTTATGAAATGAATTGAAATGAAATTCAAAAGTTGTTTATCGGATGTGCGGGACACCACTTTAACAAAGAGGCCTAAAAGTCGTCCAAATATTTATTAAGAACTGAATCGGAGCTGTATTTTGCATTCAACTTAACCTCTTACTCAATTAAAGCTGCAATAACTTGTTAGAACTGTTGCTAAAATAAGAAGAGCACTATATCAGAATTGGACTAATATAAGATCAAAACATCTATTCGGTTCGACAGTTTGCTCTCATGAGATTACGGGAAATGAAAAAAACACATTCTCATGAAATATTCAGAGTGATGATTTTGTTTCTAAGTCATCTGAGACTCCGATTTCTATGAGTTTCATTGAACTTGCTTCAGAACGTCAATGTCATTTATCATTAATAAGAAAATCAGACGAATTCAAAATTGGGGCAAGTGTCACAAATAAGTCCAATCATTTTACGATTATAATCATGTAAACATCAAAACCGACAAGTCTTTATGAAATTATAATCCTGCGATGTTACGTAAGCATATATATTAGATATTAGGCTGCATACTCAATTCCCTTCCATTAAAATGTCAGAAATCATTGTTTCACCTGTTGACATTCGCTGACATCAATACTCGTACATTTTCCTTTTTTTACTTGTACTTACTCCACCACCTGCCTCTAGTTCGTCGCCAAGATAGGAGAAGCGTGAAACTATCTCAAGCTCGTCAACGTCGACCAACAGGTGTGCAGGCTGAGGACGTTCTATCACTTGGCCTCTGCATCGCTTACACTTAAACGTGGAACTCATGTGCTGCAGTCGTAGACTGCCGCTGATGCCACTACATTTACGGTGGACCCAGAGAGCACATTGAATGCATCTTATTGAATTTTGGCCAACTCCTTGCTTACATATCGCACACGGGAACTTTCCTGATGGCTCTGCCTCACTACCACCCACTGATGAAATGAGCACTTTTGATTTGGACGCATTAACTTTCAGTCCTTTCTCTGCGAGTCCGTGCTTCCATTCTGAAATCTTTTGCTGCAGTCTTTCTTCACTCTCTGCCACAATGGCGATGTCGTCAGCAAAGCAGCACTTGTGTCTTTTGAGATGGCGTCCATCACCAGCAAGAACAACAACGGACTGAGAACGGAGCCTTGATGCAAACCAACATTGACAGAAAAGTCATCAGTCAAGCCTGCATCAGTAGGAGAGTCTAGCCCCTTTCACCACCATTGCACTTAAGTACATGCCCTGCTCTTTTATCGGAGCACACGCCCACGCATCAGTAGCGAAGAAGACAGGAAACAGAGCACACGCCCACGCATCAGAGCACGCATCGGCGCACTTGGGGGTTGAGCACCAATCGGAGCACGCGGCGCCGAGCACGTGTGATGAGTCACCGCAGGGTATATAAGGAAAGCGCTGTCAGAGAAATTCATTCTCATCCTATGCCGACAACAGCAACGTTACGCTCTCTGGCTGCGACACGTCATCCCAAAGAGGAGATATCCTATACACCTTATTCATCGAAAGACTTTATTGTGGAACGAGACTGTAATACACTGTATATTATTCCGACAAAGGAGAAGAGTGTGTCGTTAGAGAAGATTATTGCAGAGCTTCGTATTCAGTTGCTGAATGTAATACTGTATGGACCACGCTTCTTGTTTGATATTCGAACATCTGCAAAGTTCCCCAAAGGTGCACTGGACGTGTCCTATCGCTATTTGAACATTGGTGACGATTGGGACGTGGAAGAACTGATCGATTCGTTGCAGAAGAAGTTACGTTCTCAACTGGAGTGTCATTATTTTGGAGGAATCTTGTGTATGCAGATTGACATTGGGTTTGGTTCATTGTTTACGTAAGATACATGATCTGAACCACGATATAATGGAGCCACCAACAAAGAAGAGGCGAACCACAGTCCGTCCCCGCCCTCAACCCTATTATGAGTGCGAGTTTTGCAATAAACGCTTCCGACTGTTTTCACAATGCATCCGTCATGGACGCAAGGAGACAGGGAAGGAGTATTGCGATCGTTGTGGGAAATGGTGGACTACCGATCATTGGTGCTTTCTGGAAATGAGTTACTGGGGCGACAAGGAGAGTGAGTTCACCTGCCTGCTTTGCAAACAAGACTATAATATGGAAGCTTACCATAAACATCCATGTGTGGGTCGGTGCAGGTACTGTGATGAGAAGATTCAGGAGGAGGAGGAGAATGAATGGGATGAACATTTGTGTCCCTATTTGAGCATGTATATGCCCACTGAACCCTTGGACCCGAATCGCCCAGTGGAGCCGGAGAGTACGAATTCATATCTGTACGACTTGTCAAAAGTGAAGTTGGCACGCTGTCCCTGGTGTCATAACATGTACCAAGCATTCTTCTTATGGGAGCATGTTCGCAAACAGCATAAGGAGATGCGTCGAAGCGATCCGACGTGGTGCGAGGGCAAGACGAATGAGGCACGTGATAACTTTGTCTATATATGTGTCTGTGGTGAGATGATGCACCGTGACGTGGAGGAAGAGAAGGTCCGTCAATTTGTCTCGCTGCATAAAGAGCATATGAGCAAGAAAATATGGAAAAATCAGCGCGAGAAGTTGAAGCGGATATATGAGAGTCAACCGAATCCACCCAAGGAAGTGAACAGTGTCCCCCAAGCCTCGCTTCGACCAGAGAATAGAAATCGAGACCCACGCAAATATTCATTTGACTTTAGTAAGAAACGAGGGAGACCTCTGAATCCCATTGTTTTTAAGAACCAATTGAATTGGTTCACGTATAATGTAGATTTGGATGATGAATAAATGTAGTGATCATTCTCCTATTGTTGTGACTAAGTTCTGATTGGGAAGCGTAAGAACTAAGTAGAGTCATCTATCCTAACACAGCAATCATGCAACGTGGAGGTATTTATCGCGGAAGTCGCCGTCAGAAAGGGGGCATTTACCGTGGTAGTCGAAGACAAAAAGGTGGAATCTACCGCGGGAGTCGTAAACAAAGAGGAGGCATCCTCCCATTTTTACTCCCCCTCGTCCCTGCACTTATTGCCGCAGGGAAAGCTGCAGCGTTGGGAGCAGCGGGTGCAGCCGGTGCCGCAGGCGTAAGTGCTATAGCGAATAAAATATCAGGAGGAGGAAAACGCCGAAGGAGACGTCATCATCGCTAAACCAATCATGTTGTACACCACCCTAGGGAAGGGTATATAAGTCGAGACACACAAGACGAGATTCATTTCACGATGCGTCGGATTCAGCACTTGGGCGAGCTCATGCAAGGTTCTTATACCATTACATTTGATCATCCTAAAGTACAACAATGGTGGGTGGAGCAGAAGAAGCCGGTGCGCAATTTCATCGTATTTGATACGGAAGGAGATCCCATGCAGGAAGTCGCTGCCATTTGGTGTCATTATACGCCCAGAGACGATAAACCGACTGGATATGTGACCATTACATCGCGCTTCCATGACTTTATCAAACATGAGACACCGGGGTGTGATGTTTTTGCGACTCAATTTATTCATGGTCTCAACCCACGTGTGATTGGGAAATGTGGTGCAGAAGAGAATGTGATTATTCACCGTTTTAATTTCTGGGTCCATGAAATGACACGCGAGTATGGAGACGCGGAACTGATTGTAGGGAATGGATTATCGGAGATGGAAAGAACTTGGTTGAAAAGCATAAAACTCTTGGAAAAAGTGACCATGGATAGTATTTCTCTCCCCGAATGGTCTCAACGCATTGACTCTCATTGGAATATTTTCACCTCATGTATGCGGGATAGTGAAGTGTATAGACTTGGTTACAAGGAACATATGCGTCGCGGATGTCACTGGATGAATCATTCCCAGTATGAAGGGAAAGAAGCATACCGTCGAGCCCTGTTACATTTACGCCGAGGGAAAGCACTCACAGAAACGCAAGCTGCCAAAGTACAGTATGGGTACCACTGTGCGCTGTCAGATGTGGTCGAGATTCTTCTTCATTATTGCTTTGAACTACACTATCGACTTTATGTGCATACACTGTATTTAAATTATGATTCCTGTGAAGCTGCATGGGCCTGGACCAAGATTGACCCCATCACTGTGATGCATGAATCAACCACGGTGGACAATGGACAACTCCACAAGTCTTATATTGTTCATTATTGTAGCTTAAGTGACTATGCCGAACATCGTACCTTGTGCAAGAATAATGCATGTTGTGAAATAACTCAAGAAAGTGCAACTCTATAATAAAATGTTATTCCAATGACCTGTTATTTTTGATAATCATTGACTTGGGAATACTCTCAATTGTATGAATCATTTTCAACATTAAAATAATGCTAACGTGTAAAATTTTATGATCGATTTCCAATCTTAAATTCAATCTTTAACATTCATTTTAACTTCTATCATGATATGTCCTATAACCCAGTTCACCCTTGAATAAAATAGTCATAGCTTACCATGTATGTTTATTGAATACATGTATCAAAATATGAAGTAGAAGAAGAAAGATACACAAGTTAAAACACCCAATCGTCAACAAAGTCTACGTCGTCCCAAAATGCAACCGCTTCATCCAAGTTTTGCAATTCAGTTCTAACGTTATACCGACTACTCAAATTAGTCAGTGGACGGCGAAATGGATGACGATTAAGATCCAGTTCGGGATAGCCAGCTGCATTCGGTGGGGTATTCTCCTTCTCATCTGTCAAATAGTCCTCCACCTGACCATCGCTCATACTCGGTGGTCCGAGATCGTCGAAACTAGACGTAGAAAGTTCAGGGGTTGGTGGGATGTGAAACGGTCCATCGATGGTGGGTGGTGTTGGCGGGAGGGAATATGGTCCGTCCAGATCGGGAATAGAGCCCCAGTGGGATGGGAGATCCGTAGGAAAATCGTCATCACTGATCGAAGGTAATGGGCTGGCTGGCGATAAAGGTAGTGTGCTTGGTCTTGGTAGTCGGCTGAGATCAACCATCTTCTTGTATGTTCACGAGTGTTATGAAGGCGGAACATTTTCGACTTGGCTTTATAGTGTTGCAAATGTCCCATCCCCTGCTCCGAGCATTAGACGTGCCCCATTCCATGCTCAGAGCACAGAACAGAGCATTGGGTGTGCCCCATTCTATATCGGAGCACCTATCGATTGGAAAACTAGGTAAAAATAGAGAAACGATCAAGACACATACATGATGGAAGACTTTCACGTGTACACCTATCCAAATCAGCTCATTATTTACCCGAAAACGACATGTCAACCGCACGCGATGTTGGAGAAAGTGATTCCCTATGTGAAGGAGAAGATCAAAGTGAAGCCTGAATGTGAACTCTCCATGGATACATTCACGATTTATGAATACAAAAGAAATGGTTCTCCACCATTGATGGGTGCCAGTGAACGGTATTATGAAAGTGACGTCGAAGAAATGGATGACTATTTAGCCTCACTAAAGAACGTATGGGACTATGAATTTATGGACAGTGATAACAAAGAGATTCTTGGTGTCTATTGTATAACGTTTAATTTTGAATATTTCTCTGTTGGATGGACATCAGAAGAAGAAGAATATGTAAGCGACGCAGACTAAGTATGAATAAAGAATGTCGTTTTATGAATCATGTTGCTTTTCCATATTATAAGCATTCTGCTATTGGGGTTGATAGATTTGGAAAAACATGCTACTGGTACTCCTTTTTCTTCTGAGAGAGATTGTACGCATACTCACCGCGATGAGTGACTATTTAAGTTATGGATCCTCACGCTCTCTCAAATAAGATCATGTTACTCCTACCCTATTATCGAAAAAGACGACATCGCCCTATTCGGACAAGACATCTTCGAAAAAGACGATCGCGTGGAAGATGGACATCACGCCCACAGACAGTTCGACCACTCCTTCGCACCAAGCGCGGATGAAGATTCTTATTGATTTTTGGTTCGATGAACGCATCCGAGGCAATGATATCCCCACATTAGAAGAGTTTACCGACACGTCCACCGTCTATTTGAATCAATTGGTACTGAATGACCGCTATTCCATCGTGGGACGTGTGTATTTACTCATGGCTATTTTTGAGGATGACGTTTTGTATGAGGACACACTATGGAAGTTTATGAATGAAAAACATTTGACCTATGTACAAGAGCTGTATCATAAACGTGTGATTTCAGCAGCAAGTCTTATTTATATCAAAGAGACATTGAATCGTATCTGTGCTCATTTCAGTATTTTGTTTCAATGGCCAACAAATGTATTTAAGCATGCACAGGAACACACAACAAAAATCAACCATGAAGGGAGGAGCGCGTGAAAGTGAAGAGACCCTGACGTTGCGAAAATTGAGAATAACCCTATGTCCTATCTGTAAATGCCCTTATCAAAAAGATCGTCTGAGAAGGCATATTTATAATTCACACCATCTAAAATATAAATCAAAAGAAGAGATCAAAGCAAGTGAAGAGTTCATCTATGCATGTCTATGCGGGGAAACCCTCGATGGAACGGTGGATAGGAAGACAGCTCAACAATTTGCGCGGCAACATACCCATATTTTAAACGAGCGAATGGAGGGAGAAAATGTGAGCAAACTCAAGTATATTATTCAACAGCATGTTCCGAGATCCTCTTTGAAGGTGTCCTCTACGTTGACAGGACAAGATCGTCAATTATCACCCACCGCACGTCGTGCAACCTCCTTGCGACCCCCTCAACCTATGAATACAGATTTGGATGCAGACGATAGTCTAGAAGCACTCATTCGACCTTCTCCAGCGGATCATCGCGCCTTAGCAACACCTGATCCTGCTCACGCTATGCTACAAGCTGTCGTGAAAAGTATGGTTGACGATCGAGCCAGAGTGGATGCTCCCCCGGATCCCACCCATACGGTCCATCAAATACAAGAAGAATGGAATCGATTGCCGCCCGATGTGTTAGCCATGGCTGCGAATGAGATTGATATGAGTCCTCTATCGTTAGAGAATATTCAACCTACACTAAGTCATGTGACATTTGATAATTACCCAGGTCCTGTCAATGATCACAACAGTTATGTCCAAGCCATGTCGAACACAGTGGGAAATCCAGAGGTACAAGAATCAAGCGAACCTCGCCAACAACACTCGGTGGGGGTAGGAACCCCTCAACAACAACACTCAGTGGGGGTAGGAACCTCTCAACAACCCATGGACGCACACCCCGTGGAGGAAAGAATGTTTTACCCAGTCAATTCACCTGTCATTGACAACTCCCACGAGTACATTATTCAACTGAACAATTTGAAAAACAGCGCCATTGTTCAACTGTTGAACGATTCTATTCGTCTCCATGAACGTCATTTAAATGCTCGCAAACGCATCTTGCACGTGTTGGAAGATGCATTTAATCAACACATTCATGAACCCAATCGTACAGATGGCAATGGAGACTATTTGGATGAGACATTGGAAAGCATGCGTGACTTGCTGACTCAAAAGGAAGAGTTTATTGCCCACTTAACCAACCAAAATGCAGACGTCCACGCACGCTACATGAATTTGGTGAACGCCATGTAAACTAAGTTATGTGGGATAGAGGATGATAGACAAGAATGACGTGTCAGTGTGAATCATGTTCAAGTCGACGTCAGGACTTTACCAATGTACTGAAATCCCTAAGTTCAGGGATAGGATGCTCGAAAAAGAAAATTAACCGTCATGTCGATCAATTGCCTGAGGAATATGTCAAGGATATGCAAGCACTCATGAGCAGAATGCGAGAGAATCCAGGGAAATTAACACCTTTACAGCATGAGTTTATTCAATCTTACAAAGGCATTCTCCGCAAATTTGTGAAACCACCCCCTCAAACTCGCAAATACTTGGGCCAAAAACGGAAATTTAACAAGAAACAAATCCCCTTCGCACAAGCCTATGCCATGGCATATCACGATAATCCAGCAGCTTTCAAACAAGCCTTACATGCATCGATCGGCTCCAAACACTAAGTAAACCATACCCACGTCATCAACACTATCATCATGGACAATGTTCAATCCATAGTGAACACACTTTCAACAGCCAACGGAGGAGATTTAAAATGTTCACTCATTGGTTCATTCAAAGAAACCCTATCACAATTCTTTACACTCGTCATATTCATTTTGGTTACCCTCTTATCTGGTCGAAAAATGATGAAAGATATCAAAAAACGTCAAGATAGTAGAAAACCCTTACTCGATGTGGAAGTCGTCAATTATGATATGTCCAAAACGCCTATACTCAACCCCACCAAACCGCACAATGAAATTCCCATGAAATCGAACGATTTATCGAAGAGTGTGAATAAGTCACGTTCACACAGTAAAATTCCTATGAAATCAAACGATATACCGAAGATTTAAAGGATGATTTTCCCATGACATCGTTAAAAATACTACGGATTTGATGTGTTATTTTCCCATGATATCAATCGATTCACTGTGACTTTGAAGAACACACTCTGTTACAAATCCTCGTAAAATCAGGTGATTTATCGAGAATTCTGAGGTCCTTTTCCACACCAAATCGACCGATGTTATCGTAAAATGACTCAGCAAATTCCCATGAAATCAAGCGTTATCTCGTGAATTTGACCTACAAAAAGGGACAAGCCCCGTACACCACCAAAAATGAATGATTCATCGTGAATTTGACGGAGCACCAATCAGAGCACTTGTAGGCGTGGGTGTCAACCAATGAGAAGAAATTTTCCCACGCTCAACTCTATATAAACTGAGCCATTTCAGTCATTTTCATTCAGTCATGGGTAAACGTACGAACACGTTGGAAGCTCCTCTCGCGAAGAAGGTGAAAGTCACGTATTCGTCAGATACACCGACATCGAAGCCAGTCTTTGTTGAAGCGACGGAGCCCTATTTCCATACGAATGGGAAAGCCGAGAAGAACTACCTTACCAAGGCACAACCACAGTTGGAGCCTCTGCCCATCACACGTCTGGTATTGGGCAAGAAATGGAATAACACTGGATATTATCCCATTCGCGGAGAGAATGTGACAATGGATGCGATGGATTGGCAATCACGACGAGACATCTCAAAACTCGTGTTTGCCACAGGATTTTATGGATGGCGTGCACAAACGTACAATAACACTGGGTACGGTTCCGATCAACTCACCTCCCTCTTCACCATTTCTCAAGCCGTCTCACGCGATTTGGAGACGTTGGAAGATGCGATACAATCCCTCTACAAACAAGTCCAACCCGAATCTGCCTACAACTTTATCTCCTGTCTCGGTTATGTACACAAGAAATCGGCCTACGACAGTGTCTTTATGAAGCTAAAGCAGGACACGCCCATCTTCCTGATGAAGGAGAATGGAAAGAACAAGAAGGTTAGTTTGGCCACTATTGGACATCTTCTTGCCAATCTCAAGGCGAATACCTTCCTTCAAGCAAATACCATCTTCCGCGTCACAGGCATATACTATAATCCACAGACAAAGACTCTGAAACTGTGTTTTACTGTGGATCAAATCCAAGTCCGTATCAAACAGGTGGAGGAATGTCAGAGCACAGTGGTGGGGGAAAAGAAGAAGAAGAAGAAGACAAAGCTGACACTCGATATAAAGAAGGCACACATTCCCTCCAGTGGTTTATTTGATCTGATACACATGGTGCAATCTAAACAAGACATTGATTGGGAGGAACTCAAACACTTTATAGATGATGATCTCGATCATCTCTCCCAATTAGAGGACAGTATTGCACTTATGAAACAAAAGGAGGATGAGATGACAAACATGCTTTCTCAGAGGTGGAGTGCTCAACCCACGGAAGAGGAGGATTGGAGGACGATGCGGACGGATTATGCCAAGGCGCAAGCACTCGGTGTGTACATTCGCATCCGGGAAGAGTCACACGCGCTGCATATCTTTGACGGTGATCAAATACAAGCCGAGAAATGGATCAATCGATTCCTCGAAATGTTCAAGGATATGGTGGAACACAAACAGGAGAGTCAGTGGTATGTGTCATCCTCATGGTACAAAGCAGGACAGTGTGTCAATGAGAAGTGGTCTGTGTTGAACTATATTGAACATTATTTCATTGTGCGTAGTGCCTACGAAATCCATCGTCGCGCCTTTCCCAACATGTTAAAGGAAGCATTTGCACGGTACAATATGAATCCTCTTACCCATGACATGGAAAGGACATTGATGAGTGAAATGGTGACTGCTCTTGAAAACTCACTCTTTAAGACATGTACACGTGGACGTTTTATTCCACCTCTTCTTTATTCTGGAAATGATTCTATGTTTTGGAAACTATTTTAAGTTATGTTTAATACATGATGCATGGAATATATGTCTGACTTTTATGATTTGACAAGATGGATTTCCGTTTAGAGAATGACTCATCCATGATTGTCTCGGGTCCTAGTAAATCGGGAAAGTCCACGTTTGTGGCGAATATGATCAAGAACCGTCATACTTTATTTAAAAAGCCCATTCGTAAAGTCTGGTGGTATTATGGGATAGAAAGTCCATTTCATAAAGAGTTACAAGAGGTGATCTTGAAAATGGGTGTCCCTACCCAAGATGATTTTGATCAATTGCAAGAAAATGATTTAATTGTTCTCGATGATTTACAACAGGAATCTCAAAACAATGAAACTGTGACGGGATTATTTTTAAGAGGATCTCATCATAAACGGTTTTTCGCAGTGCAAATCACACAGTATCTGTATGGTGATAAAGAACAACGTATGCGTAATGGCAATGTCCATTATTTGGTCGCGTTCAATAATCCGAGAAATCAACAACAATTGGCTCAATTCATGGGGAAAATGCTCCCAAAAGGCAATATGAGCGTCGTGCATGATATTTTAACAACATTGGTTCAAAAGTATGGGAATTATGCCTACCTCTTTATTGATTTCACTACAAATTGTCCGTTTGAGTACCGATTTCGCACCAACTTATTTAATCCACCGATGATTGTGTTTAAGTTAAGCAAAAGACCCAATAAAACGAAAATGGACTTTAGTGAATTAGTGGTGGTTCCCAAATCTGACATGAATGAACACACTGGTGGCGGACAGCAAATGGGCGGCGGTGGTGACAGTACCCAACTGATGTCGACCATGTTGCAACGTCAAGCGGAAGATCAGAGGGTGAGAACCATGATGATGACTCCTCAACAAGCCCATCTTGACCGTATTGCACGAGATATTGTGCGTCACCGTCCTACTGCCAATGATATCGCTGCATGGAACGCCCGGATGTATTTGTTCGATAAATTTCGTCGCCAATTTTTCAATTTGGACAATGATCATGGGAAGCGAATGGAAAAACCTCTGCTCACGCACACCGCAAAACCTCCGCTCACGCACACCACAAAACCTTCGCTCACGCACGCCACAAAACCTCCGCTCACTCACGTCGCAGATCCACCCGTCCTCAAGCGATCGAAAGGGAAAGTCGTCAAACCTTCGGTTGTCACCTCTCCCAAGACGAAGCGTTCTCCCTTGAAATCATCCATCAATACTCGTTTAAGTAAAAAAGGAGTTCTTGAATTGGGATCCTATGGCTCACCATTCAGGTAATGGCAACGGCAGCCGCGCCAATTGCCTCCTCATTCTTATCGCGTATCTTTGGACGTTGTTGCGGCCAAGGCAACGCAGACGACAGCGCAGAGACACAGTACACCATCACGGCGAGCTTTAATTGTTGTTCCAACGGGAATACCGCCTATCTTCAACCCCCACGTCAATACCAAGCAGATTGTGTCGATGGAGGAGGTGTTGCACAAGATTTATTACAATCCCAAACATCCCGCTGGCTACGGAAGCGTCAATGCACTTGCTGCTGCTTCACATTATTCAAAAACAAAAGTCAAACAATGGTTAATGCGTCAACCGACCTACACCCTTCACAAATCTCGATTGCATCGTATTAAGCCCTTGCACCCGTATCGTGTACGCGGTCCGCAAATTCAATTTCAAGCGGATATTGTCGATTATCAAAAGTATGCACAGCATAATCGTGGCTACAAGTATATTCTCATGGTCATGGACATCTTTACACGCAAAGCCTGGGCATTCCCTCTCAAGACCAAGAGTGCCAAAGAAGTGTCGGGGGTTTTAGAAGCCATTTTCGCAACCATTCCCACCCCGCAACGACTGCAAACGGATCAAGGTCGTGAATTTTATAACCGACCGGTGAAAGACGTCTTGGACAAGCACGCTATTGAATTGTTTTCCATCTACAGTCCCTATAAATGTGCTCATGTCGAACGATTGAACCGTACGGTCAAGAATAAATTGGAACGTATCTTTACAGCCACCAATCACAAGAATTGGGTGGATTATATCGCAGATGTCATGTATGCATACAATCACAGCACCCATTCATCCACAGGTTTCACCCCGATGGATGTGAATGCCTCCAATACCGAGGAAGTGAAACGAAACAATGCGAAACGTCTCCGACAAAACTATAAAAAGGTTGCAGTCCCGGGAAGTCTATCCCTGTGGGAGCACGGGTACGTATTTCACGTGATAAAGGAACGTTTGGACGAGGGTATGAAGCGAATTGGTCGACGGAAGAGTTCATTGTCTCCAACATTCTCAAGAACCCTCATGGTACCAAAATGTACAAGATCAAAGACTTGAGTGGAGAAGAGATCAAAGGATCCTTTTATGCCCAGGAATTACAAGTGATTCATCGGGAGGAAGAAGTCTATCAAGTGGACAAAGTGCTCAAGACCCGACGTCGGAATGGACGACCAGAATATTTTGTGCACTGGCAAGGATATCCGGCCTCGATGAACTCATGGGTGACAGACTTAGAACCTCTAGGTAATGTACGCCGCTATTGATTTGTAATCATGCAGGAACTGCATGAGGAACAACATGTGTACTTGTTGAGTAATACTCAACCCCATTTGTATGACAATAAAGCCAATCATTTCTTTACACGACTGGAAAATCCACTTTTTATTCCTAAAGGAGAAACATGGGAAGTAGGCTTGAAAGAGTTTGGGTATGTGAATAATGTGGATACGATTCCCGAAGATTGTTATATTACCGTGGGGAAAATGGTGGATACGAAAGATTTGAAGGCCTATTTGCCTTATTATACGATGGAAGGGACCAATGTGGTCCGTCGTCACACCATTTTTGAATCCGATGAGGAAGTGAAACGAGTCCCCATGATCACAGCGTTGGAATTATATACACGCCGCACCATTTCCAACATGATGACTGTCACGACACATCCATCCTACTTGTATTATGGAGGCAATGGCATAGAGGAAGCAGATGTCTATGTGATTGACATTGTCCCATTTTCCCTGTTTCAAATCAAGGAATTCTCCGCCTTTCATTACGTCCTTGTGTTTTCCCCTCATTTGGCGGCCTCACTCTTATTGGACAAATGTGTCTATCATTTATCATTGACGGATGTCGTTCGGATCCATACACGACTCTCCATTCATCGAAAGGAATGTGACGTAAAGAAATATCCCGCTCATGACTATTGGTTCAGTGTGATTCCCTTACACCGCTGTCATTTTGCCAAACATGGGATTGAAAGGATGTTGGGAAATGAAATCTCAGTGCTGAATTTATTCAAACAATTAGAATGGTTTGGTGTGGGGAAGTTAGTGTTTCATTCATCCAACAGATTGTCCTTTCATGTAAAGCATGCTTCCAGTTATACATTGTCTGCGATGGATTATGGGATCCTCTCCGATTTGCAGAAAATAGCCACTGTTACCATGGCTCCCCCAGTGACTTATCAGGATATACAACCCCTGAGTGATGATACGACACGTGCTGTGTGGATGAGGACCGATACCTTTGTGAGCTCTCTCAAACGCAATGCAAAAGCACCTCCTATTCCCAGAGGGCATATAGGCCTGTTTCATAATCTTCGCATCCTTCTTCCTAAACTGAGAGCGTTGATGAAAGCCGTGAAAATGTATCAACACACCTTTTTCCGATTGAAACATTTGGCCTCTAAAAAATGGATTGCTTTACCGACACGCACCATGAAAAATCAATTTATTTTCCCAGTGGAGTTCCTCAATCCACTCACCCCAAAAGAACGTGAAACGAAGTATCCACATCCCAAGAAAAAACATGTGTCATGGTTCAGAAACCGTATTGATCAATTGTATGACAAGATTGATACACAGTTACACAAAATCGATCCTACCCTTCATATAGCCGATGCTCCTGATTTAGTCACCTCCCGTTTCTTGCCTACCTATATCAACACACTGAATGCAAAGTACCGCAACATGATGCGAATCCTACGTCAACACAAGATGGAAGGTGTTTTAGTCTCTAAACGATTTGGAGCCAAGAAGCGATTGTTTGATACTGTCTTATTGAAAAATGTTCGACAATCGATTCAAAAGGAACAAGGTACAAAACGGCCCATCATTCATCATTTAGTTCATTCCCATCCTAAAGATGGGAAAGAAAATGTATTGGCCAGTGGTGCGGATATGCAGCATGAAACGGGGCAACATGCCCTTCCCTTCACATCTACGGAAAAGTATCATATCTACAACACGTATAATGTATTTGCCTATCATAGTTTGGTGGATTTGATGGAGATGTATGGGCATATTCTCCATGATTTTGAAGTGAAACAGGAACGGTTGGCAACGTTAAGAAGGAGGGTGAAAGAATTCAAACCCACTGCAGGAACTGACAATCTTGACGAGATCGTTCGTGAACGAGATAGGGTGAATGCAGAAGTGACTGTAATGACATCGGATCTTTGTCAATTCATCAAGGAGAACAAACTGTTATTTTATGTGTCTAGACCTGAATCGTTTTATTACAAGAATTTAGAGAGTGATAAGACATGGAGTTCTATCGTCCCCACAGGTTATTATTCGTTGGAAACCTATTTGAATACCATCTTCCCCGCCCCCATGACATGGACCATTACATCCATGTCCTATCATTATGAACTGACCATCGATTGCACGGACGATATGGAAATCAAGATGGACCGGCAATCTAAAGCCTATGAGATATTCAAAACAGAAGAAGTGACTACCTACGTGTGGGAAGAATGGATCTTGGAAATCCCCCTCAGCACGATTCATGTTCCCTCCTTTATCCTTCAGAAACAAACCATGGAATTGGACGCTCTCTTTGAAAAGAAGAGTGTCCCCTATGCATTGAGTGGGACCCATGTCTTGCTTCGAAACGGAAAACCGACACAACAGTATAAGACCGAGGATAAGAAGCATCCCAATATTCTCAACATCAAACATGGCGACTCTTTTGAGATTTTTCATACCCTATCTCATCTCCCTAGTCCATTACGCTTCAATTTACCCACGAAATATTATACCCTCCAATCGTTTGTGCAAGCTTTCAATCAAGCCATCCCCTGCCTGATATGGTGTGGGTGACGTATACAACAGTGGGTGTCTTTCACGTGCTTCACTTTAAAATCGCGGAAGGGTATGGGTTGAAAATCAATCCCCCACAACTCTGGCAACACATGTTGAATCATAGTCATGAATATGGTATGTTCACCTATCATGAACAAACCTGTATACACTCGGAAACGCCGGAACATTGTTCTGCAAGTTACCGTCGGTATCAACAACGTCCAAAACATGTCACCCATGGGATGACATTACACATCTATGGTTTACCGGAATATACCTTTGATTATGCCAAAGGATGGAACCACACCCTCGACACCCTCTTCCCATGGAAAGGGAAGGAATTGGATCGCTTGTTTCAGAAATCCTATTTCCCTTATGCGTACGAATCGAAAGAGCTGTTGGCCAATACGTGTTTACAATCCTACTTGTTTGGAGATAAACTCTCTGATAAGACATTGTATTCACCCGCTGTCGCGTATCAAGAAGGATCCACCCTGAAAGTCTGCAAAGATAGATTGACTTCCTTTATTGGATGGTTCAGTGTTGATATGCAAAAGCTCATGACGACCATGATGGAACGCTGGCAAGAAAACATGTTTTATCTAGTGGATGGTATGGTGTTGGGAGTGGATGTGGGAAAACAAGATATTCAATCGGTGATGGTGAATACACATCCCACACCTCGCCCTTTTCTTCATCTCTATAGCAAGACCATGAAACCGTTGCACATCTATGACCACATGATTCGGCAAGGTTACATCAACCCCACCCTGGACATTTCTACCTCGTTTCATCGTGTCCACATTCCCAAAGGGAGTTATACCTTGGAAGGACTCTTTTCTAAACTCCAAGTGAATTTACAGATGTGGACGGATGTATCCCTCTCTCTCTCGAAAGATCATTATTTGACGGTGAAAACCGCAGAACATGCCTTTATTGATTTTGGAGAAGCGTTGAGTTATCGTATAGGTCTACCCCAATCCTATTATGGACCCAATACACAGATGACAACACTCTCTCCCCTCAGCATAACTCCCAATTCCTTCAACATTATCGTCTATTGTAATATTGTGGCGGAAAGTATTGTGGGAGGACAACGTGAACAAATCTTGAAAATTCATCCCATTGAAGAGAAACAACGATTGGGGGAAATGGTGTCGTATGAAGTGTCCAATATTGATTATTACCCCATTTTTACATCCGCTATTGATGAGATTGAAATTCAGTTGCGTGGTGACGATGGTGAATTTATTCCAATTCATGAAGGACGATCCTATTTCAAACTCCATCTCCGCCGTAAGGAGACTAGGTAATTATGGACAGAGTGACACTCAACCATGCATGAGGAAACGATTCACTTGTTGAGTAATGCGCAGCCCAATTTGTTTCCTGAAAATAGAGCCAATCATTTCAAAAATCGCTTGGTTCCTTCCATCCCCATAGTCCATGGGGATCAATGGGAAGCCGGTATCTCCGTCGTCAACTTTATCAATACCCTTCAGACAATACCCGTGGATGTCAGCTTTAGTGTGGGGACATTGAAGGATCATCCTGAGACGATTTCAACCGTCTATACGTCCTCTATCCTTCCTGTCAAAACGGATTCACCGCGAGGAGAGCAAGGCAAACAAGGCAAACAAGTCAAGCAAGGCAAACAGGGTGAACAAGGCAAACAAGATAAACAAGACAAACAAGGCAAACAGGGAGAACCAGGCATGTTTACACGCTTCAACATTCCACGCGGTATTTATTCGGAGAAGACGTTGATGCAGTGTTTGAATCAAAATCGACAGCATGGTCACAATTTCCACTTTTCTATCACTACATTGGCGCCTCATGTCCATGTTGTCTCAGTGGTCGTACCCCCACACTACAGTATGAAACTCCATCCTTTGCTCAAAGACATTCTTGGGTTTAAAACAGACTTACTCACTTCCTCACAGCAAGCGACTGCCCCTTTGAATTTGAATGCCTTCACCTACAATATTCTCCTGTATTGTAATATTGTAGGCTATCATTATGTAGGAGGTATGAAAACAAACTGTATGTGTGTGATTCCCTACACGGGGAAAGATTATGGAGATAGTATTCATCATGAATTCCAGAATGTCACCTATCTCCCTGTGAAAAGTCAACAGGTGCAAGATATTGAAATCAAACTCATGTCGGATGACGGTCATCCCATCCCTATGACAGACGGACGGTCCTATGTAAAAATGCATCTTCGACGTCGCGCAATTAAGTAATTGTCTGTTCCCAAGCACATCAAGACACGATGACGAATCTCTTTTTAATCCGTCACCGACCACATTCCTCTGGACGATTGTTTGGAAGAGGATCATTTATGCAACGCGGTGGATGGAATAAAGTGATTGGACAGAAAACACGCATGATTAGACCTCGTGTCACTGGTGTCAAGAAACCATCCATCCGTTTGCCCAAATCACTCAAAAAGAGTGTTCCCAGAAAAACATTTCGAAAACCCTCTCGAAAAACAAATCGAAAACCCTCTCGAAAACCCTCTCGAAAAGCATCACGAAAACCTTCGCAAAAGGGACTTGTACATACGGTAAAGAAAACATTGGGAAAATCGTTACGTACGACAGAGTTTCTCAATGCTGCGAAACAAGCTGTCACGGATGCTGTCAGCTCTACCGCACAAGAAGGAGTTCACCATCTCAAAAAGGGTGTGAAAGCACTCGCCAAACGCACTTTACAGACTGCTCCCGAACGTGTTGTAGAAGCTATTCAAAATAAAGTGAGTCGGAAACGCGTCTTCACGGATGAAGAAGGAGATCGGGTGGAAGCACCTGCTCCTAAACGTCGCCGTGGTCATGTGGCCGTTGCCCATCATACGAAATGGGGAAAAGGAAGTTTGATGGGGCGTTATCGCGGAGGTGCTAAACAACGCATGCTCTTTTAAGAACTAAGCAATCTTAGAACATCCGTCCCATCAAGCATGGCGGAAACCCCTGCCTTATTGGATGCGCGTTACGATGTATTCCAAAGTGATAAAGTCGATGTCTCGAGTACTTCTCAGCATACGAGCGTTCTGACACCAGTCAATGGATTGGAAAATCCCGGTACCATTCAATTCACGGTCCCTCGACTAGCCATTCATTGGATGGATGTATGCAATGCCTATTTTCGCGTGGAAGTACAACTCATGAAACATGATGCGGCTAAAGGAGCAGACGTGCCATGTGAGGCGACAGACAAGGCAATTATTATCAACAATACGGCTCACTCCCTCTTTTCCGACATTACTATCCGCTTGAATGAACGCACCATTGAAGGAGGCAATGACTTGTATTATTTGAGAGCTTACCTTAGCAATCTTTTACAATATACCAATGATGTGAAGAATACACACATGGTCACACAAGGATTTACTGTTCCTCAAGTGATGCATGACACGGAGTATGATGCAGCGACGAAGACGATAAAGACTAAGGCGGTAGAGTTTACAGATAAAGAGAATGCACTCAATCAAGCCATTCTCAAACAATGGTCAGACAACAAATTTAAACGTACCTTTGACTTTCCCCTGAAATGTAATTTGTTCCAACAAGTGATTGCTCTGCCCCCAGGCATGCAACTGGATCTCATTTTCACCTTGAATAAACCGGAATATGCCATTTATGATATGGAACATCCTGCAGGGACGACCTCTACAAAGTACAAGTTCAAAATCACGTCTTTCCAATTGTATATGCCCATGCTCACACCGAATGCAGAACTGCAATTGAAAACTGCGAATCGACGCAAGACAGAAGCCATTTATTATCGCTACAATGGCATGACCGTCCAACGACAAACGATTGAAAGTGGAGTACAAAAGAAGACGTTTTCCAATGTGGCTGCTCTATTGAGTCCTAAACTCATCTTTTTCGCGGTTGTTCCCAGTAACTCTTGGTTTGATCCAGGAAGTCGTAAACTCTATTTTGAAAGGCATGGACTCTCTCAAGTCACCATGACCACCAATGGAGCCATCATGACAGGAGGCACCATCAATTGCAAAGATGACGTGATTGCCTACAGTCAATTCAATCGTGCGATTCAAGTCTATAACACGAATGAATCATGTGGTATTGATTTGGAGAGTTTTACCAAATACTGTTACTTTATCGCCTTTGACTGTACCTTGGATAAACAAATCGATAGTGTTCAACCCACCAATACACGTCAATATGGACTGGAATTGCAATTTGAGAATACGACCAAGCAAAATATGGATTTATTAATGTTTGTCATTCATGACGAACAATTCTCCGTCACACCGGAGAATGCTGTCATCTCCAGTGCGTATATCCCTCCCGCTATTTAAGTGTTGGTGCGCATGGACATCCTCATAAGATATGGTGAAGGAGCCCGAGAATCACGTTCCTCCTATCGCTTGGACATCTCTTTATCAACATCGTCTCATTAAAGCTCAGCGTTGGCTGAATGGGAGACTGGTTAAGCAACACGGAAATCGAAGGAATCATGCAGGGTATGAATCAATTACAAGAGAAACATTTACTCAATGCCTGCATGTGCGAAGATGATTTTCTCTGTGCTATTCAGTGTAGTTGTCAAACGTTTGCTCATCGTCTCCTCCAATCTTCTTACGTTCCCTTCCAAGGTGTGTTTCCTGCTGATCTACTTCCTGCTCATTCCCCGGAATCAAAGACACTTATTGTCAATAGTGATCGCTCTCATCAACCTGGCAGGCATTGGTTGGCCTTTTATCAAAATGCGGATCAACGCGTGTGCGAATTCTTTGACTCTTATGGACTCACTCCATCTCACTATCCACATGTTACCGAATGGTTATCGACAACACCTTATCCTCTAAACTATCGTCGCCCTCTGCGTATACAAGGACCTAAAGCCTATTGTGGTGCTTACTGTATTTACTTTTTAAACCAACGTCCTTTTAACACGTCTATGGAAAAAACACTGACCTTCTTTCGAACATTGGATGCTTACGAGAAAGATCAAGAACTCATTCAAACCTACTTGTCCTTCAATGATAAAATTGTCTATTCCTATTTGTATTCTACATTATCCCATGTTTTGAAGTCAATAAAGAAATGAATCATGTCAATGATTGTATTTTTATTTCAGACAGAGGGTAATACTACAAGGTTTTGTACAAGGTTCAGTCACTCGTGATAGTACACTATACACTATTCACAGAGTTTTTTCCATACATCATGCACGATAGACAGTGACTGTTGAAGCAATGTCTTGATCACAAAGAGGACAAGATAACGTTTCAAAGGGATTATAACATGTAGAACACATAACATTATGAGAACATGGTAGAAAGAGAAGGGACCGTTCCTGTTTAAAACATGTAACACAGTTCCGTTCACATAATAATTGAAATGTCTCTTCTTCTAATTTCTTTCTAAAGTCACTTTTATGGGAAGAGTTATCTGACACATCCGTTGCAAATCTCACTTTTTTCACTTTTTTCACTCCAGATCGCGCCAATGTCATTGTATTGCAATGTGGCAGGGAGACATCCTCTATCCACCTACGCTCCAAATGGTGATTCATAGCATGCTCATCGAGATCCATGAGTCGATCCACTAATTCACCAGCAGTGATCGTTTCATTGAGATGTGTTACCGTTTCTATCGCTTTGAATGAATATCCCAGATCTCTTGCGACAACCCACGACGTTGGGATATTAGTTGCTGTCCGATTCATTGAGGGAATCTCCTTCGAATAGGGATTTGAGAATGTCTTCCACCAACGATTCCGCTTCTGCAATCGATAAAACACCCGTCACAATCACACTTCCGTTGGAAAAGAAGGAGCAGTGTAAATTACCTTTGCGTATTAACGTTCCGGGAAACAGTTCGCGCTCGTTGGAAATCACTGATGTCGATGGCAACTGTTGAATGATTTGCATGCGGTCTTTTGTATAGTTCCATTGACATTGAACGGTGCAGGATTTTGTGATTGGGTCGCTCACGTCCAATCCGTAGGGGGCGAGTAATTGGCGCATCTCTTTACAAATACGATCGTAGGTTTCCAGAGAGTGGTTGCCCAAAATTTGGATACACCCCCGTGGAAAAATCTGTACAGCGACCGAAGAGTTCCATTTCCAATAGACTCGACAAGGGCGTGATGCTCGGTATGTGGCCAGAGGGAGTTGCGGTAACAATGTCTGCAGTGGTATTGCGGAGGATGCTCTGAGCTCCACCATGCGGTTGCAGATCCTTGACATTTTTGAGAGCGGGGTGTAGATACCCTTCTTCATATAGGCGATGGTTACCGTAGGGAAGGCTCTGATTGGGTAAATACCAACACCGCTTGTCCTCCCAGATACTTAAGGCTTTCTTCACTTGCGTCACTGTTCTCATCTCGTGGTGCTGGGATTGGAGGAGGGTTTGTGACACTGTGGTAACGGAATGTTTTTCGAAGGCGTCCACATAATTCTGATGTTTCACTTGTCGCTTCTTTGCTTGACACACTCCTTTCATGCGACAGTCGTGGATTTCTTCCTCATTGCCTTTGAGGACAATGTAAGAGTACATCTTGGCACTCAAACATACAAACTCCTTCACCCTATTTCCCACACACTCGTCCTTGAAACATCCCAAACGATTCGCATTCTCGGTACGTCTCTCTGGATGACTCACGGGGTAATTTGAGGTATCGAGAACACCTTTCGCCTCCCTATCAATAAAATTGGGGATGGTTTCAAACGAACGCAGCACTTCTTCGCGTGTATACCGGCTGCGGACTTTGAGGAAGAAGGAGTCTGTGTCCCCACCAATGAGTTCCACTGAGGTGCACGTCTTGTTGGCTTTCCACTGGTCAAACAGCTTGTACATAATAATCTTGCTGTTGTCCAGGATGCATTGCCCGATATAAATGGGCTTGTTCAAGTCTACCTTGGTCTTGCGCACATTCACCACCACGGCTTTGTCGCTGATGTTGAAGAAGGATTGGCAATAGGGATGACGTGTCCATTTGCTAAACACATTCGGTGATCGTACAAAATAGTGCTTCCCATAATTCCGCACATTCTCCATTGTCTTGCCGTACAGTGCGTTCACCATCAACTTGTGGAGATTGCGGCGCATTTTCGTGGTTGCCTTGGCGCGTTCTTGCGTATGATATTGAACATAGGGGCGAATATACGGTTCTTGGTTGAAGGAGATCCCGTAATGAACCTTGGTGATATGTAAGCCCTTCTCCACATAATACTTGAGAGCAGCGATATGTACCACATACTCTTTGCGATTTTCGTGCGTCATCATTAACTTGTTGGCTGAGTGAAAGGGTCGGTTCCCGTTCAACTCTTGCCATAGCTCTTGCATATAGGGAGACATGTCCTCCCATTTCGCCGTCCCGCGGTAAGGAGCCAATGGTAAATCTTCCGTGGCATCTTGGACGTGTGGGGGATATTCCAAATCGACGCACAGTACATGACCCGTGGTGCCATTGACATTGTATCGTCTCACCCATTCGTCGTTGATGTCCACCAAGACCTCCGGTCGTACCCAGGCAAAACAATCCTTCGGCAAAGGTCCCATCATGGCCGCACCGTATAAATTGTTCGCATCGATGTAAAACAGGTGAGTGCCTTCTTCTGCTTGCGCGCGGTGCTGATTCACAAATGTCATCCCTCCACGAATCCCTGCTTCAAACACGCGGTACATATCCACGTCATGCAATTTCTCCAACTTGACCTGTGTCTTTTTAAAGAAAAATGAATAGGTCAAGCCAGGAGTGCCGAAATAGTGGATGGGGTCCAATGCAGACACGTCGCGTATTTCACTTCGAAAGTGTTCGAAGATGTCTGCGAGCAAGGCTACATCCACTGTCAAATAATAGTGGATATAATCTTCAAACGTGCTGCACCCCGTCTCTGTCCACGCCTTTTGTGCCACAGCATACTCATCCTCTTCCAACTCCTTCTCACTCAAATCATTGTAAAATGCTTCCTTCGGAGGCAATTGAGTCTCGTGGATACGATCCCAACAGTCAAAATATGTATAGGGAAAATATCCTTTCCGAATAGATGTGTGATCGCAATTCGGATAGACGTTGCTCAATATGTGATTTGAGTGAGGAAAGTCACTGATGGTCGTTGACAAATTGTTTAGAGAGTCTTTCAAAAACTGACATGAATCGATGAATCGGAGTTTATATATAGTATTGGATGGCATGGGAAGAAAGATGGTCACTCCCAACGTCTTGTCTCCTGACGCATAAATGGGCTCGATCTTATACTTGGGATCCAACTTGGTAAACCCTTGTACAATCACCTGGTGACTGTCATATCCCTTCCAATTGTGAAACAAGATGTTTAATGTGGTCCGGGATTGACGTCGTCGCATGTTACATGCATTGCACAGGGTTTGCAGATACTTGCCCGTGATATGATCGTGGTCTCGCACCTTTGTCGTAGGCCCATTCTTTTCACCTTGCTTCTGGGGTTTTACATCACATCCGCACATGTTACATTGAGCTGTCTGTTCATAGTCTCGCATATCATCCTCCGTCAACGTCATGTTATGCTTCGTCTCTTCCATGTGATTAAACATCGACATGCTCACCTTTTTGATGTGTGTAATAAAGGATGGAATGCACTCGTTCCCCTTATGGATCACCACCGATTCTTTCATGTGCAGCGCCGGATGCCACACCACATAGGATCCCACATACGCTGCCGTATGCTTCTTGGACACGGAATCAATCATACTCTCAATGTCCGCATACATCACAGCGAGGGGTTGAGTGGTTTTCGCGTGGTCGATAAATTCGTGCGGTTTCGTATCTTCCGGGGTCGTTTCCATCTGAAAAAATCCTCCATCGCATTTGGCTTGATGTTCCACACGTTCTTTGTGCGCCATATCCTTTGTCTTTCCATACTTCATCCCCTTCTCGTAGAAATTAAATCGTAAGCTACATAACTCGCATGTTTCAAATCGTTTTACTTGCGTTTGGCTCATATTCCGATACCACATGCGAGCACATATCTGAAAATCCGTCACGGGAAGAAAATGTCCAGACTGATCCTCCATATCGTACCGCGTCACCATCACCAGATGAACAATGCGTGTGTTCTCCTTCACAGCTTGCCGGACCGGGTATAATTGGCCCACAAATCCTTTACTGTCATGTACGTGGATACGAAGAATGATATTGTTCTTCTTTTCAAACTCCTGAATATCCCGTGTATTCATCAATCCCTCTGACGTCATCATGGAAAAGTCTAGATGATAATATTGATTCAAATTCAACTTGCGCACTTCAGGAAGTCGATTCTGATAAATGTCATAGGATGTCTTGGTGCGGGGATCAACACGTTCACGTCGAGGAATGCGATTGTCTTGGTAGGCTAGTGCATAGAGGACACTGTCTTGAAAACAATGTGATGTATACGTGTTGCGCTCAAACACACATATGCCTTTGCAGAGCTTGATATCTCGGTGGATTGGAATCGGTGCGCCCATGCGAAAATTAGGGAAGGAACTTGTTTGAACTAGTAACTCCAACACTTGTTTCACCTCAAATCCTGATCCATCTTCTTGAAAGTCTTCAACAAATTCTTCAAACATTGATACCATGTCACCGAACCATGTATCAAAGTTACGTGCTTGGACGCCTTCGTGAATGTATGGGGGTGTGGTGATGTCTCTCACTTCCTCTTCGCCCGTCGACATATCCGTCTTGGCAAACCTGAGTCTCATACTCACAAACACTTTCACGTCCTCGTGGGGGTGTTGTTGTACAATCACACGATATAAGTCCGCATAGATTGAATTTAAATAGACCTTCCATTCATTCGTGGCTTGATGAGGGGTAAATCGATAATTATATCCGCGACCGTCCATGATCCGTTCTTCTTCCACAGCTGCACCGCCCTCTTGCATGAACTCAAACAGGTAGGGACATAAATGTTCATCCCATCCTTCCGCTTCAGCATTCACTGCTACATCACAGTAGCGACACCGTCCCACACACGCATGCTTATGGTACGCCTCTATGTCGAAACTTCCGTCGCAATCCAAACACAACAAGTCATTGTCATCACCATAATTAAACGCGCGGCAATCGTGTTCGTCTCCATACCATTTACAGCATGTCCAACAATAGTTGCGACCCGTCTCTGCTGCTCCATGAGCAATACAGTCTTGAAAGCGAGAGAAGGACTGACGGCAGAATTCACACGCGTACTGCATGGTTAGAATGAGAATGAATTTCTCTGACAGCGCCTTTCCTTATATACCCTGCGGTGACTCATCACACGTGCTCGGCGCCGCGTGCTCCGATTGGTGCTCAACCCCCAAGTGCGCCGATGCGTGCTCTGATGCGTGGGCGTGTGCTCTGTTTCCTGTCTTCTTCGCTACTGATGCGTGGGCGTGTGCTCCGTGCTCTGATGCGTGGGCGTGTACTTAAGTGCAATGGTGGTGAAAGGGGCTAGACTCTCCTACTTGCATCCGTTCTCACAACTGTCCTCGCACCCGCGTACAGCATCATTACCGCTGACACAATCCATTCGTCGACACCTGCTCTTCGAAGGGCCCATTGAACCACGCTACGAGGTACACGATTAAATACTTTCTCTAGATCTATGGAAGAGATCTCTAGATAATCCATAGAAGAGGTCTTTGTCGTAGGCAAGGAATCATTCTTGCAGCTGTCTTAAGATGAATATTGCATCAATCGTGCTTCTGCCAGGCATGAAACCAAAATGCAGGTTGCTCAAATCGACATGTTCTCTGATCCTCTTCTCTAGCACTTGTAGTTAGACCAATAGAGAGAAATCGTACACAAACAGCAAATCAATTGAATTTTCGACCACTTATTAAGTGATTTAACAGATTGCCTGTCTTTGACTCAAGACAGCTCTGTATTATAGCTGTTAAACGAAATGCTATATATAGTAGCATGTAGTCTATCAAGGTATCATTTAATAGAAAGATATCCTCAGATTTGAACAATTTAAGCAGAAAACCTCCTTAGATGGTGTAGGCGCCGCCCCTACAATGGCTCGCAAGTGCGGCTCAGAGTGACGCAAACTAGTACGTAAGTTAATATATCTAAACTGGCCGAACAAGCTGAAGGACCGTTCAACAGACTTTCTATTCGATGCCCAGGCGAACTAGCACTCTGCAATTATCTGGTGTCTGCGCAAATATTATTTCGGGGATCATAGTCGGATTAACGAATGACACACTTACCTCGCGCAACGGCTTCATTCAAACAGTGAGGTTGTCGATTTAGTTTTGATGGCATTCTATCTGATTGAGACGGATAAGGACTGCAAAGAAAATACTTAGAATTTATGATTTAGCAATGGACAAATACTACTTCGAGGAGAATATTTACGGGAAATGTGTTTGGAAGACGTTTCATCTGCTTCGACAATAGAATTTCTAATTGCAATTGATTTCTTGTGGGATTTTTTCAACACTTGCTCAAGATTGAATTCAAATGACATCAAGTGGATGCGAAATAAAATAACAAATTTTTGCCGACAAGCAGTTCCATTTATCAAAATACATTTTCAAAAATAGAGATCATTCACTCCTCCTTTAAGAACTATTAAATGGCTGACATTGGCGCATCTATTAAACCAAAACATGGGGTGACACTCACGGGATCCGAGAACACAGTCCTATTTCTCTAAACTTTTCCGAGATCGAGGGACATCTAAGTGATCAAATACGTAGAATACTTATCAAGTCCCGAGACCTTGTCAGCTTATACACAGTGCAAGCTACATGGTGTTAAAATAAGTTCAATAGCATCTCTTTTCATCGATATGAGTGCAATATGGTG
>CAJQUW010009555.1:0-37433 GCA_907163375.1 Prostheceraeus crozeri
CACGTCAGCACAACCACATGACGCCAAAGCATCTGGCAGCTGTTTTCACTTCTCTATCTTCTGTCATTGTTCCGTGTGCGCTAGAAAGCAAAGTTCTCATTTGCAATGTCTTCCGTCAGCAAAATAGAGAGAGAATTTTGTTGCTTCGTGGATCAAGTTGTGCCTCTTATTTCACCAGACCATCTTGATTTCTTCAAAACGATATCAACAAAATTTATTCTTGAATCACTAAGAAAGAAACAGAAGACGAGTGGAAACGAAGAAGATAAAAAGAGAGAAGTGTTTGAAATAATCCGAGATTCATTCAAGGATGTTGACAGCAGCAATTTACCTGTATTTCTCGAGAAAAAAGATTTTTTAAGTGTTTCATCGTGCATCTCGTCATTGAATAAACTCATTGCTTTCGAGAAAATGACACATCGGAATCTTCTACGTTGCTATATTTCGCAAGGAGAAGTACTTCAGCGACTGAAGTTATTGTCTAATATGAATTATACAAAAATTCGTGAAAGAGTTAAATGAGACCCAAAAATAAAGTTTTCACGTTCATATGTGACATTACTGATCAAATTATTCAAATTATCAAAGAACTATCCAAACTTAGCAAATTCTTCTCTATCAATTTACTTTGTGATGAAGAATTTTGCTCATCTTGAAGATTATATTGATCGTGAAAAAGAGGAGGAACAGCAAAGAATAGCAGAATCCATATTTGATTCACCCAATGTGCAACAAACTGAACAACAACATGCGCAACATACTGGACTCACGCAGGAATTAGAAGACTTACAAACGTGAAATTCTACTTCATAAGTAACAAGTAGTAACATTTATTGCAACTTATTTGCGTGGAGACTGAAAAATGACAATGACATTTTCAAATTGGATTTCTGTTTTCATATAAATGTTGGACTCTACTTCATAAGTAACAAGTAGTAACATTTATTGCAACTTATTTGCGTGGAGACTGAAAAATGACAATGACATTTTCAAATTGGATTTCTGTTTTCATATAAATGTTGGACTCTACTTCATAAGTAACAAGTAGTAACATTTATTGCAACTTATTTGCGTGGAGACTGAAAATGACAATGACATTTTCAAATTGGATTTCTGTTTTCATATAAATGTTGGACTCTACTTCATAAGTAACAAGTAGTAACATTTATTGCAACTTATTTGCGTGGAGACTGAAAAATGACAATGACATTTTCAAATTGGATTTCTGTTTTCATATAAATGTTGGACTCTACTTCATAAGTAACAAGTAGTAACATTTATTGCAACTTATTTGTGTGGAGACTGAAAAATGACAATGACATTTTCAAATTGGATTTCTGTTTTCATATAAATGTTGGACTCTACTTCATAAGTATCAAGTAGTAACATTTATTGCAACTTATTTGCGTGGAGACTGAAAAATGACAATGACATTTTCAAATTGGATTTTGTTTCATTTAAAATGACTGACCTGATCGAGTTTTTTAAATTATATGGAACAGAAACAACAACGAATTTTGATCTAAAGAAAATCGCACATCAATTGGGAATAAAGAATTTTCATGTCCTAATGAGAGACAAATTACAATTGATCAAAAATAAGCCAACAGGAACCTTCAGTTCCCGGAACAAAGTTTCAACTGTAAAGTTCATAACGAATCTTCACACTTCAGACCAAAAAGGCGTACATTGGTCAGCAGGTATCTTTAGTAAAAACGGAGATAATTATTATTTTGACTCATACGGGCTTCCACCTACGAATGAAGTAAGAGAAATACTTGGCAATGGAATTTATAATACATTTCAAATTCAAAAACCGGGAAAAACTTATTGTGGTCAATTATGTCTTTATGTTCTATTTAAATTGCAAGAAGGAGTGCCATTTCTTGATATTATGTTAGAATTGAATAATAATAATGATAATTAAAAATCACTTCGTTGTAATTCATTTTGATAAAATCGGCCTCTGATATCTTCATCATCTAAATCTTTGATTTCGTAAGTAATCGGATAACTTTGATTTATTTTAGAAATTTCAAATATCTCTTTCGTCCAGTATCCGACGAAGCCTTTTTCAAATTTATTCTTATATTTAAATATTCTAACTCTATCTCCAATTTTAAATTTCGGCTTAAGTTTCTGCAAATTCGGATTACTCTCATTCGGATAATTATTTTCGAATATTTTCTTTCGTATTAAATCAGGGTCGTCAGAAGCATTCTTTGGGGTTTCTTCAATACCTGAATGAACTTTATTATTGTACTGCTCTACAATTCCTGGTAATATTTTTAACCATTTCTGATTTCCTTGCTGAGTAAATTTTTTGAATAATTTATTTTTTAACGTCCGATTGAATCTTTCTATCACTACGGCCTTCCCTGCATTTTCAGTTGAATAAACAGTTTCAAATAGTGGCTGAACATTTCTGTTATAAAATTCCGACCCTTTATCAACAAACAATTTTTTTGGCTTTCTCTTACTTTCTTCAAAGATTTCTTCAAACGCATATTTAACTGATAGACCACTTTTGTTTTTTAAAGGCTTTACCCAAGCGTATCGTGTATATAAATCTATAACTGTCAATGCGTATTTATAATCAGAATCATTCGGCATATGAATAAGATCAGCACTCCAAATGTCATCTTTATTAAATACTTTTACTTTCAATAAATATTTAGGCCTTCTATATTCCTTGTGGATTTCGGACGCGTAGGTTCGAGCGTTGCTCTCAGACAGCTTTGCTGTCGTTTCATTTAAACCCTGACCGAATAATATTTTAGCTTGTAAAGCTTTCTTAACAAACATTCTTTCAATTTTTTCTCTAAATGTAGGATTTTGAATACTATCTAATTCTTGAATCATCTTCTTATCAGCTGCATGTCGAGAACTTAGATCATGATTTCGATAAGCTAAATCATGTCTATAAGCGGCGGCATCTACTCTATTTATTGGTTCTTCACCTGGTTTCGGATTATTATTCTCATCTAGTCTTATATCTAATCGAGTTCCTGGACCGGTATATGAATGACTAGGAAGATGTTTTTCTTTCGAATATTTACTCCAAATAAAGCAAGGAAAGTTTTCTAATGTTTTTTGTATGTCACCTCCAATATGCTGACAATTTGAGTTTTTATTTTTGTTTAATAGATAATTCAATAAATCTAAATTAGAAATTTTTAATTTAATTAAATTTTCGGAATTTGTAGAATTCATTTTAAAAGATAAAATAAATGTTTTACCTAATCGACCAAAGGTCCTGAGGCTTTAGCCGATAGAGCTTAGTTCAGAGGCTTTAGCCGATCGGACAAAAGGACCTCAGGTTATTACCGAATCATACTAGGACTTAGATATATTCCAGAACCATCTTTAGTTTCTTTAATTTCAATTAAATCATCAACATTGTGGAGAATATTTTTAAGAACTCGTTTTCCTTCATCAACTAATTTTAATTTACTAATAAAATTATCTACTATTCCGTCACCCCTAGCAACTTTCTCTAACTCTCTATTATGACGTTTTTGTTCTTCTAATGCTGCCTTCTCTGATTTATTTTTATTTACTGCTTGGACAATACCAGCTGTCCCACCTGCAACACTTCCTGCAGCTGCTATGCCACCTATTATTAGTGGAATTAATGGGAGAATCCCGCCATTCTTTTCTTCTTGTAATTGAATATTCTCTATCATTGGTTTACTTATGTAATACTTTTTTTTATTAATCGTAATAGTTTTAGGGGTATTTTTGTCAACAATATTACGAAATTTTAATTCAACAGTTTTATTATTATTACTTTTCGCTTGCGACATTTTTAATAAAAAAATTTTAAATTAGGAATTTTTAATCTATTCTAGTTACAAAAAAAATTTATTACTAATTACTAAAAAAATTTAAGTTAACAAAAATTTTAATTAACTTATCGGAGCAAAGCTCCTCGAGGCTTCAACCGATCGGACCAAAGGTCCTCAGGTTACTAACCTATCCTAGCCATCTTTCCATTAAGAATTTCAATAGAATATTTTACATCTTCTAGCAATAAACCATAAGCCATCAATGAAGTTGTGGAATCTTTTTTTTCAATATTAATAGTTACATCACAACCAGTCTTGATAATATCTTCAGATTGTGCACTTAAATCGAAACAGAAAACAGGATATAAATGTCTCCAATCTCCAGGAGTTAATTGTGGTTCAACTCCAAATTCTATACAAAGATTTCGATAAGAATCATATTCTTCCATAAATTGATTATTGGTATCATCGAATCTTAATGGATCAATTGGATATCGGGTTTGATTTAATGAAACTTGTAAACTTCGAATTGTATTAATATGGAAGAGATTATTGTTCTTATCAAAACTTGGAGAATTATTTCTTTGAAAAGTTAGTAATAAATATCTTGGTGTATTCGCAGTTCTAGTAAAATGCCAGTTAAATCTTTGTTCGGAAAAAGTTACTGAACTAGCAGTACGCTTTAGAAAATTTACTGGAATTGGTTTGTTAGTATTTAATCTTTTTGCAATAGCTGTTTCAATCTCTAAACTAGGAGTAATATGTTTAATCCACCCTTCAAGTCTATCAATTTTTAAATATGCTTTTTTTCCAGTCTTACCAAAAAAGATTAATTCATTATTTGCTGTACGATGAATTATTAACTTAAATTTTAATTGATATGATATTTTATCATAATCTAAATATCCGAATAATGGAGACAATGACCAATTAACTGTCTGTTTACTTTTCTTGTTAAATTCACGTCTTTCTTTATATGCATCATTATTTGTTTTATTTAAATATTTTGCAATATTTTCTACATCTTTCGCAATTCCTGCTGCATCTTTTCCAGCGTGAGTTAAATCATCAACAATTATACCATCATTAGTATCAGGAAACCAACCTTCGATTTCATACTTTTTATTATTTTCACCAATTGTTACAAATCTAAGCATTGTATCAATTACACCTGGAGAATCACTTATTGTTTCTATATTTTGAGTTGCAACATCTAAACGCATTTGTGTAAATAATTTTGGAAAAAAATTATTCTCTAGTGCAATATTATCGGTATCTGGTAATGGTGTTGTAAAATTGGCATCACTATACAAAGAATATTCACAGTGTAAAAATGAATCAGGTAGATATATATAACTCTGCTGATTATCAACTTCAAAAATTAAATCACCTCCAGTATTTACTCTACTGGAAGATCCGGGATTCATAGCAATTCTTATATAGTCATTCTTTTTTTGATTGCAACTGACGAACGGAGGATCGTCTAATCTAAATTTATTTTCGATAAGCGAAGACATTTTTATAAAAAATAATTTGACTTTTTGTTTTTCTCACACACAGAAAAAATTCTGCTAAAATAATTTTACTAAAATATTTTTACTAAAAAAATTTTACTAAAATAATTTTACTTAGATAATTTTACTAAAAAAATTTTGCTAAGAAAATTTTGCTAAAAAAAATTTACTAAAAAAATTTTACTAAAAAACATAATTTTAGAATTTTGCTAGACCAGCTCCGCTACAGCTTTGCTGGTTAAACCGAAGGTTGCTGCTGACGCCATTTCCTCTTATTTCTTCAATTGAACGTTCTATGGTTACGCCTGATTTCTTCTTATGTTTACTATCAGACGGAGCTCCGCTCCTCAAGGTTTCCCCAACAGCAATGTTAGCAATTTTGTTTTTTGTTTCCTCTGAAAGTTTTTTTAAATTTTTTAGTTCTTCGGAATCATTCCTAAGTTTACGAATAGCTTCTAGTTGTTTTAATTCGTTTTGAGACTTGACAGCATTTGATATTGCACTAGCTGTACTACCTATAGCAGCTGCTCCTTTTGCAGCAGATGTAATCAAATCTTTATTATTTTCAATTAAGTTAACGATAATTCCAATACCAGAGAAGATCCCAGCTCCTTCCGTGTGAACTGTTTCTCTATTATCATAATGATAAACAGGATTCATACGTGGTTCATGAGCAATTCTTTGATTTGAAGCAAATTGTTTAAGATTGTGTTTATAAATTATAGGCATTTTTTAGGATTAAATTTGACTTTTGGGAAAAAATATTTACGTTAATATTTACGCTTAGATTTACGTTCGTGAATGGACAACAACTTCGAGATAACTTTATTAATTGATTGTTGCACTTTATCTATTGCGTCAAGTAGCGTGTGATGTACTTTAATTTCTTTTCTATTAACTTGCATTTTCTGCTGATTAATCTTCAATGCCGTTTTAAGTGCATTTAACTTAATTTTGAGAACATCTAATTGTCTTTTAACAGAATCTAACTGTTCTTTATTTTCTTTAGAGTATTCTTGTAAATTTTTCTTTAATTCATTATCTAAATTGATTTTAAGAGTTTTCATTTTATCAACTCTTTGATTAAGTGAGTTTACTTCATTTATTATTCTATTCATCTTTTTCATTTGTTGAGTAATTTTAGAACTCAATTCATCAACACTTTTTTGGAATGTAGTTTGTAACTGCTTTAAATTTTTTAAAATTCTTTCAGGAAGTTTTTCTATTTCATCTTCTAATTGTTCTTTTAACATTTTTATCTGATGTTTATTTTTAATTACAGCAGATTTTAAATTTAAAGAAAGTAATATTAAAATTTTTGATTGTTCAGAAATCTTTTTAAAAAGTTTTCCTATATCTGCTTCTAGCTCTCTATCCTTTTTATCAAGTTTTAATAGTTTTTCGTTTAATGATTTGTCATTAAGTTTTAGCAACTTTAATTCATTCATCAGTGGAATCATGACATCGTTTATATATTTTTCCTTTAAGTCATTGATTTGTGTATCAACATATTGTTTATTTGTTAACTCTGTATTTTGTTGGGGAAGAATAGAAAGATGCAATGGACCAGATAAAACGTCTCCAGTTTTCATGATATAATTTTCTATTTCTATTTCTAATTCACGATTATTCGGGATATATGCACCTCCACCAACATTTGGTAACATCATTTTTTAACAATAAAAAAATAAAATTTTTTCTAATAAAAAAAAAATGGAAACCCCAAATTTAAAAAAATTATATTCGCCCGCATCATCCTGTTCTTCTTATTCGACGAAATCAACGGGATTTGAAAATAAATGTTTTGATAATAATAATAATAATAATAATCCATGTATAGATGTTAATCTTTTTTTTGAATTACAAGCCGAAATATTTAGAGAACAGACTAAAGGTTTACCTTCTATAGAAACTAATTATTGTTTATTTCCGGGGGATCCATTTATTAAATTTATGGATATTGTTAGTAAATATAATGATGTAGCTTATGTGGAATTAAATAAAGAAAATATGTTTATTATTGGTCATAATAATGTTTATGGATTTATTAGAGCAGTGTTACCAATTAGTAATACTGATTGGATAGAAACTAAAATTATTAATTATATCAATATTAAAGAATTACTTAAAAAATTAAAATCGTTTTCGAAAGAAAAAATTAGATTATTTGTTGACGATCAAAATCAATATAACATTCACATAGAGAGTAAAAAACATAATGAAGAATTATTATGTCAGGTATATTATAGAGATACAATTTATAAACAAGAAACATTAGAAATGCCGCAAAGATATGATGATGATACTTATATAGGATTATATTCAAACTTAAATATTAATTTGTTAAAATCTTATATAAATGGTTTAGCTCAACAAGAGAAAATTTATATGTGGACTACACCTTATACTATTAACAATGACCATAATCATAATCATAATAAACGAACTGAAGGTTCTAGGGCTTTGCCCGATCTTAAAGAATCTTATGATAATAATGATGATTCTGTAACATCTGAAAAAGGTGTAAATGGTAAAAAAGATTACAAAAATATTAGTAATTATAAAAATTTAAGTGAAGAAAAATTTATATCTCATGCTGATGTACATGATATTAATACTACATATAATCAAAATTTATCTAAATTTCATTTTCTTACAATTGAAAATAATAATGATGGTATAGTTGAAGATACTGTTAGACAACTATGTGTCGGGTCTACAAAATTTAAATTAGGATTTACATCTAATCAATTTAAAATTTTATCATCTTTAATAAAAACTAAAAATGATTCAGATTATGGTGGTGTTATTAAATTTTCCAAAAGAGATCAAAGACCAATATTTTTCTCTATTATATTATTATCAGATAAAAGATGTAATTTAGAATTAGATATTCCAATAAGAGAATGGTATCCTATCAGGGAATGGCATCCTATACCAAAAAGTGTAATTTATGATGTTGAAGAAACAGTTTATGATGATGATGAAGAATCAATTGATGATGATGATGAAGAATCAATGGTTAGTGAAAATAAATTTAAATTATCTTTTGATAAAACATTATATGATGAAACTTAATATGATAAAACTTAATATGATAAAACTTAATGTGATAAAGAAAAAAAATAGCTAAAGAACGTGAAATATATAATAATATAAAATAACACTCAAGTCCCTGATATTACAATGTTTATATCTAAAATTAAAACACAAATTTTTTCTTTAAAAAAATAAAAAAATGGAAAATACCAAGTTTTATTGTGTCCTATGTAAAAAAACGTTGCAAACAAAAAGAAGTTATCGATCTCATTTAAATAGTAAATTCCATTTACAAAATGTAGATCGAGTTGATGAAGGAAATATATTAAAATTAAATAGTTATAAAAACTATCTAGAAACATTGCCTACTGATATAAAAGTTAAAAAAATGTTTGATGATTATTCACATTCGGAATATAAAAAAGTTTTTAATAGTGAAGATGAGACCCTACCAGATGGAAGATATTTATTTAGCGATACTGATGAATTTGATGAAGCTGAACGAACAGATGAAGCGGTAAGAGATATAAAATATTAATTTAATGAATCGGTTGAACATAATGAAACCGATGAAACTTTTTATAATGTATTAAAAAACTTTTTCAAAATATTTAAGAAATCTTACAAATGTTATATGAATGTAGAAGTACTTTATACAAAAAATGGACCTGATGGAATTCCTGAAGAAATAATACAAGGACATTTTACAAATTCACTAGAAATTCATAATGTAAATGATGAACAACCCATATTTGAATCGATGATACTTAAATTAGAAAATTGTATAATTGAAGCCCAGTTACGTGAATCTGGTTGGAGATTTGTTAAAATACTATCTAAGAAAATAGTAATTGATAAATATAAAAATAATACTGGTGGTAGTTATGTTCCTTTGCCTTTCAGTTCACCACAAATAATCAACATAAAAAATGAAGATGATTATTGTTTTCTGTGGAGTATTATAGCACATTTACATCCTGCAAAATATCACAAAGAAAGACTAAGTCATTATAATAAAGAAGAATACATAAATGAGTTTGATCTTTCGGATGGCTTAGATGAATTTCCATATGATTATAATAGGTTAAAAAAGTTTCATAAAAAGAATTAAAATTTAATAGAAGTAAATGTTTTTGAATTAAATGTGAATTATGTTTCTATTGGTAAAATTACTCCACTTTACTCAGATTTAAAAAAATTTTATTTGAATAATAAAAATTTATGTCAATCAGAAATAGTATATAATGATAGGGGAAATTACATGCATCATAATATTTTTTACCAAGGAAATATAATATGTACTGAAAAATTTGAAATTATAAAAACACTATCACCAATAATGATTAGTCATAATAATTATAAAGAACGTAATTATAATTATGATTATGATACCGATTATTTATCTTTATCTTTAGAATATCAACAAAAATTACAAAATTTAAATGAAATTTTACAAAAATGTAAAACAGATTATCAACAACAAACGAAAATATTTGTACAAGAATATGGCCATAAATATCAAAATAAGATAGAAACGATTCAAAAATTAAATGAAGACAATAAAGAATTAAATAATGAAGAAAATGAAACCAATCAAAAAATAAATGAATCTTTAAAAAAAAGTCTACAACAATATAAAGAACAATATGATAAAGAATATAGTTATCAGTTACAAATATTAAATCAAAATTTTCATCGAAATACATTTAATCTTACAAAAGAAATTGATGAAACACATGAAATATATCAAGATAAACTTGAAAAACTAGAACAGACAAAACAGCCAGCACAAGCGAATATATTATATTATCAGGGTCATTTTATATTGTGTAAAGATGTTTCTATATTCACAAAAACTTCAGATAATACAAATTTTCCTTGTCTTCAATGTATGACAAGTTTTAGAACTAAAGAAGAAATGAATAGACATTTGGAGAATTGTCAACAAAATGAAGCAGTTGAAAATACTTTTCCTAAAGATGATTATTTAATATATAATAGACATTATTTGAAAAATAAAGTACCCTTTACTATTTATTGTGATTTCGAAGCATATAATGTTAATATGACACAAAATCGAACGGAAAGTTCCAGGGCTTCACCCGATTCTGAAAATTATAATTCTGAAAATGGTACGGGCCAAGCCCTAGAACCTTCGGTTTTTAATTATGAAAAAAGTGCAGCTGAACCAAGTAAAGAAAAATATTTATTTGAACAAAAACCATTATGTTGGGGAATGTACATTCATTCAAATTATCCTGAATTATTTAAATCAGAATATTATCAATACTATGGTGAAGATAGTTCAGAAAAGTTTACAAAGAAAGTAGAAGAATTACAAAATTATTTTTCGCAATAGCTTGAAACAAATATACCAATGATACCATTAACGGATGAAGAAAGAAAAGAATTTTATGATGAAATAAATTGTTATTACTGTGGAAAAGAATTTACAAAAAATTATAAAAATGGCAGAGGTAGATATCTTGATAAAGTAAAAGATCATGATCATCTAAATGGATTATATAGAGGTGCAGCACATAATTCTTGTAATCTTAATGCTAATAAATTTAAAAATAACTTTGTTCCTCTATATTTCTATAATGGTTCTAAATATGATTTCCATCTAGTAATGAAAGATTTATTTTCATCTGAAAAATTACAACAACAACAAATAAATGTACTATGTAAAACAGAAGAAGAATATTTTTCAATGCAATTAGGTTGCATTAGAATTTTAGATGCATTTAGATTTTTTACTCCTTATTCATTAGATGTTATGGGAAAAACTTTGAAATCTGAACAATGTAAAATATTAAATAAATATAATTTAAAACCTTTAAAAGGAATATTTCCGTATGAGTATATAGCCTGCGGCTCACAGTCGAAGACTGATATAACTGGAGATAAAACCTGTGGTTCACAGTCGAAGACTGATTTTAATTCTGTGAATAAAATTATGGAAGAAAAACAACTTCCTCCAATAAATAAATTTAAATCAACATTAAAACAATCACAATTATCTGAAGAAGACTATGCAGAAGCTGAAAAAAAATTGGAGAGAGTTAAATTGTAAAACAATGTATGATTATACAATGAAATATCTTCAGATAGATGTATTAATACTAGCTGATCTTTTCGAAAACTTTCGTGATATGTGTTTAGAATATTACGGAATAGATCCATGTTATTGTTATTCTACACCAGGTTTAACATGGCTAGCAGGATTAAAACATACTGGTGTTAAACTTAAACATTATAAAGAAAATACATATGATAAATTATTATTTTTTGAATCTGGAATTAGAGGCGGTGTATCATCTGTTTTAGGTAATAGATATGTTAAATGTTATAATAAGAAAGTAAATCCACAAGAATATGGAATAATGAAACCTTTATCTCCTGAAGAAAAAGAAAAAATATTAGAAATTTTTCGAACGAAACGAGAAGGAGTAGAACGTGAAAATGCAATTGATGAATTCATGAGAGAAAACTATTTGTTATATTATGATTTTAATAGCTTATATTCTTCTTGCATGATACAAGAATTACCAACAGGTGAGATGGAATGGTGTAATATTCTTGATTATCAAAAAACATATGATGGAAATTATAATCATGTTTATATATATGAAGTTGATTTAGTATATCCTGATGAAATAAAAGATAAAACAAAATATTTTCCTTTCTGTCCCGAAAACAAAATTCCTAATATAGAAGATTTTTCAGATTATCAAAAATCTTTAATTCCTAAAAAATACAGACCAACAAAAAAACTTATGTTAACACAAAGCAATAAAGGAAAGTATGTTGTTGAAGGAAGAATGCTAGATTGGTATTTAGATCATGGAATGATTCTCACCAAAATACATCGAAAACTATTTTATCAAAAATCTAGGTGGTTAAAAGATGATATAGAGTTCAATATTGAAAAACGCAAAATAGCTAAAAGAAATAAAGATGATTTTGGAAACGTGTTCTTCAAATTAATGAATAATGCATTTTATGGTAAGACTTTAGAAAATGTGCGTAATAGACAAAATATTGAAATAGTTTATGATAGAGATAGGTTTCAAAATTTAACAAGGAAACCTACATATAAAAGAACTACTAGATTTAGTGATGAACTATGTGCTGTACATTTACGTCGAATTAGCGTAAAACATGATAAGTTTAATTTCATTGGTTTCACTATATTAGAATTAGCTAAACTATTTATGTATAGATTTATATATGATTATTTAGCACCTGCTTATGGCAAAAACTATAAATTACACTTTACAGATACCGATTCTGTTTTCTTAGAATTAACAGTACCGTATAATTCTACACTTGATGAAGAAATTAATAAAATAAAAGATATCATTCATCCTTCTGATTTATGTAAAGTAAAAGATGAATTAGAAGGAAATGAAGATTTCATAACAGAAGCTATATTTTTAAAATCTAAATGTTACTGTTATGATACAACTAATAATATTAAAACACATAAAACATTAAAAGGAATTTCAAAGGCATCAGTGGCTAATCAAATAACATTTCAAGATTATAAAAATGTATTATTTAATAATGAAATAAAAACAGCATGTAATTATAGACTTAATTCAAAAAAACATAAAATGTATTTAAAAGAAGAACATAAATTAGCATTAGATCCATTTGATGATAAAAGAAGAATTTTACCTGATGGAATAACTACTTCACCTTTTTAATTTTCTAATTTCTAAGATAGACAAATTTGATATATACATAAAATAAAAAAATATTATAACACTATATTTGTATATTTTTTATCACTCCGCGAAAATATTTTCTATAACTCTTTCATGAATTTTTTTATCAATATTAATTGTAATGAAGCCATAATCTTTTGACCAAGCATTGTTACACGATTGTTTAAATTCATCTTTATTTCTTACACATAAATCTCTTAACAAATCACTTAAGTTTCTTGCATTTATTTCAAATAGTATAAATATATTTGCATTCTTTCTAATAACACTTCCGTCTAATGAATACATACTTTGTGTTAAATAAAAAACACTACAGTTATTATGTCTACCTCTTGTGAAATAATTTCTCTGAACTGACTGATTTCTATCATTAACACAATCATCAAAAATTACACAATGTTTCATTGTTTTATCTAGTTTACTAGGATCTTGCATATTACCACTATCATCTATTAATTGTATTTTTATATGCTTATTTTTATTAGATTCTACTAACTGATTATTTTTTGCTGCTTCTTCACACCACGAACTTATTTCTTCTTCATCTTCAGATTTTTCATATTCTTTGAATAATGAAGCAATTGCTGTTTTTTTAAGATTTTTTTCAAATCCATATTTTAAAAATTGATAGACGGGTTGTTCTGCTGTTGTTGTATAAATTATAAGATTGTTATAATCCAAAAAATTTGGAGTCGTTAAAATTTTAAATAATAGATATGTTTTTCCACATCCTGATCTTCCACAAATAACTGACAAAACTTTATTAGATAAATTTGGATGATGATTAAATTTAAGTTTTTTTTATTTAATGGAGGTAGTTCACTCATTTTTTAATAAAAAAATTTATTTTTATTTTTTTTATTTTTTGTTTCTAAAGAAGAAGAAAATTAAACTTCTCTAGCTTCGCGTAGGAGTTTATACCTCCCGAACCAAAAGATCTATCATAATCTCTTCACCTCCAAAATTTATTTCTTTTCCTTTTTCATCAGTGATTCTAATGCCAATGTTGTTAATAGTTTTTCTTGTAATAGGGAAATATATTAATGTTTGTGGAATTACATTTAGTCTATAACCAATGGGTACAGTAAAAGCTGGAAAACTGAATATTAAATTTGACAATTTACCATTTATATATCCTCCTTCAATAATGTCACAATGTACAACAATTGAATTTATTTCAGTTATTTTTGGAATCTTCTCACCTAAATGATAACCTTGACTATAGGTTTGTTTATTAAATCCTAATAGCTTTGACAATGATCTATCATGATTAAAATCAACTTGATGATTTTCGTCTAAAGTAAGAGAAAATTTATTAACTGCCGGTTCAACTGCAAAATGTAATTGTTTCTTGTCTTTAAATGGTATACCTGAATGTCTCTTAATTTCATTTGATATTGATTCAACTTCGTAAGAACTAGGAATAAAAGTTAGTACTTTCCACGTTTTGCCTTTATCAGTAGAATATCTAAATTGATCATTCACATCTTTGATAACGTTTTGAATAGTGTTAAATGTAGAGAAACTAGTCAATGCAATTTGATAATTTTTATTTTGTTCCAAATGTAGAATGGGTTCTAAATTACAAGTGTGTGATGAAGTAGTTGTTATAATTTTTAACGTCGTACTAAATTTTGATGAACCCAAAATCTCTGTTAGATTTTCTAAAAGATTATTAATTTTGTCAAAATCTGCTGAACACATTTTTTAGTTAAAATTTTAAATAAATATTATAGATAAAAATCATAGATAAAAATCGTAGATAAAAATCATAGATAAAAATCATGAATAAAAATCATAGATAAAAATTAGAAACAACATATTTCAGCTACACTTTTATAATCCTCTTCATTTAGAATCTTCTTTTCTAACAGTCTTTTCAATATAGCATGAATTTCATTGAAACTAGAATTATGTCCTTCTTTTATTGCAGATATTAAAATATTTAATCTATTTAGTAATTCTTGTGGATCATCTGGTAAGAATATGGTTGTTTCTGTTTTCTTTTTTTCAGATAAACCTTTCCCTACTTTAACTTCCGTTGATAATAAATTTTCTAATTGTTTATAACGTCTAAGAGATTTTACTGCACCAACTGTCTAACATAGCTTTATATTTTATGAGATCTCCTACAGCATAATTATTTAAATCTGCTCCTCTTAAAAGATTAACAAAATTTCTATCTAAATTAAAAGGAGATTTATCTGGTGAAAAAATTATACCTCGAAAAGGTTGTGGAAATATTTCTTTTTGACCGAGATAAAATCTAGTAATTGTTTTTCCATCTATAAATGAAATAGAATGTTCAAATTGCATAGATTTTGGTAATTTCTTATTAATGTTTGATTCTAGTAATCCATAGTCATCTAATATAGTTTTGTGCTCTGGATCTGTTATATCAATTTGTTTATCATTATTTGTACTTTCTTTTTCAAGAGTTTTAAACGGTCTCATAGTTTTTTCAAAATCAGTTTTTACTTGCTCGGTTTGCTGCATTTTTTCAAACATATCAGATTGAATACCAGCTTTTATCATTCTATGTTGAAGATGATTTTCTTTCATAATATTTCTTTGTTTTATTAACTCTTCTAATTGTTTTATTCTTTTAAAATTATCAGCTCTAATTTTATCCATTTTTAAAATATAATATTTGAATTTTGTGGTAACATTGGAATACAACAAAAACATTTTACTGAACAAATTATTTTTTTATTGCTTTGTTGTTTGACATCTTTTCGTTTAAAGTTTTCTCGTTTTAAGTTTTGTTTAATAAAGTTTTGTTTAATAAAGTTTTGCTTAAATTTTCAATTAAAGTTTTTAGCTCTTCTAAAAAAGTTTTGTCATTTTCTTCATTAGAAATTTTACCATCACTAGAAATTTTGCCATCCTGTCTATTCTTATCATCAACTTTTTCGGACTGTAATTGAAAGGTTTGATTTACTTCATTAGCTATTTGATCAAATTTTTCAATCTCATCTAACGTAATAACATTATCATCACATACTCTTTGAAAGTAGTAATGTAGTTTATCATAGACTTCTTTAATATGTAAATGCTTAGTTTTTAATGATTTTCGTTTCTTAGTTATTAAAGATTTATCTAACATTGTAACAAGTGAAGTTGCAAAAACACCCGTACCTGTTAAAGCTGTAGCAACTACTGGAATTGTAAGAACGCCAGATGAAATGACAATAGTGAGAGCGCGAATATGCCAATTCCTTGTGTTACATTCTTAACATTAGTCCATCTCTTTCTTAATTTTTTATAATGCTCTAATCTTAATATTAATTGAGATTCCTTATCTTTCATATAACGTACTCTATCTTTGTGTTTTTCTTTGTTCATTTTTTCAATGTTAATCTTCTCAATGTCCATTAAAGTAGAACTACGTTCATATGATAACGAAGGATATATTCTTGAGGTTCCTTCCATTTCTGAATTTCCTTCCACTTTTGTTTCTTCCATTTTTAAAGAAATATTATTAGTCACATGTTATATTTTAAAAACCTAAAAGATGGATAAAATTCATGAATTTGAAATTCTCAACTTTTATGATTTTCGGTGTCCTGGAACGGTCATGATTTAAGCGAGAAAATTGTAATTCTCAAATTTTGAGATTCTTAACTTTTATGATTTTCGGTGTCCTGGAACGGTCATGATTTACAAGGTAAAAATTGTAATTCACAAATTTTGAGATTCTCAACTTTTATGATTTTCGGTGTCCTGGAACGGTCATGATTTTGGGGGTGAAAATTGCAATTCTCAAATTTGAGATTTTGAAAAATTTGAAAATTGGGTATTTTTAAAAACGCCCAAATTTATGAATTTAGGTCTTCATAACCTGAAAAAGGGTTCAAATTCATGAATTTATGTCGTTTTTAAAAATGCCATTTTTTGAAAAAATGGTACTTTTTGAATGGACTAAATTCATGTATTTAGGTCTTAAAAACCTGAAAAAGGTCTAAATTCATGAATTTATGTCGTTTTTAAAGATACTATTTTTTGAATTTTATGGTGTCCTGGAACGGTCTTTTGCCCATTACTTACATGAAAACTTGCAAAAATTTGTGGTTTTCCTAGAAATTACCATGATTCGGACTTGGCTTTTTAATTTGCATAGCCGCAGTCAAGAATGACAGGTTTCAATGGTATCAGCGGTAAGAAACATGGTAATGAGAAACACCTCGGCCACATGGAAGATAGGCCCAAACTGTAAAGCGTCAGGCAGTCGCGTAGACAGGATTTCACTTCCAGGGGGGGACAATAAATGTGGCTTAATTAATATCAGACTTAATTAATTTTGTAAATCAGAAGAAGCCCTCATATTCATTCCTTTCTTATTTGATTATAATCTGATTTTGTCTTCTATTGATCATTCATGATAGACGAACGATTAACATAAAATCATACAGTATATACAACTTTATATACAATATCTTCAGATGTAGCCTGTAGATCTTTTTGTAAACATTATGTCTTCATGTATGCTCATGTACAGCTATAATACGTATTTTGCATACCTTGGTAAAAAGTTACAAAATTGCAAAGGTTAAATAAAATGTACATGATATGATATCGGAAAAGATACTTATTAGTTTAAAGTCTTTCTTCATTTGAGCCGCAAACCAGTGTCATGATGCATTGCATAGCGTGGAATTATATCATCATAATTGAGTTTCAGCATCTGTCGGTACGGGAGGTTCTTCAAAGTCATGTTTCAAAAAGAAAAACGGTCTCTCCCTTTGTTTCGACACGTAGTGTTTATTTTTGTAAATGACAATAAAAACCCGACGCGTTTCGTCCAGTGGACAGTGTCAAGGGTGCTGGCGGTTCTTGTGTGATTACAAAAGTATTATATACTGCCTGCTGTGTAATGGGAACTCATCAGATCAGTTCATGACGACGGTTTATTTTTGGCATGTTCAACGCAATACAGCGTGCTTCGGCCATCTTAGTTGTAATCGCTGTGTTTTTCTCACTGACTTACGTACTTTTAAATTTCTTGTGACTTCAGTTAAACGTTGTACTCGATTTTCAATATCTTAATATAAACGATTTTTTTAGTACACGACCCATGCAAAACATTAGGTCGGGAAGATACTACTATGGTCTCGGAGTCCTACCAGGACTCAGGGAGGTCAAGTATGCGCCTGAGGATGTGGGCACTTCCGAGAAGCGCTGCCTTAAGCAAGTCGGGTACATAGTGGTGTCCAGGGATTTGTGCGAGATATCCCTGCAGCTGTGTTGTATGTGCACCAAGGGCTCCCACGACGATTGGCATGACCTTTACTTTAATGTTCCACAATTTCTGTATTTCCATCTTTAGATCTTGGTATTTTTCAATCTTCTCGCGTTCCTTTTTACTTATATTGCGATCGTCTGGCACTGCTATATCGATTATAATTCCTGTTTTCTTGACCTTGTCGACGAGTAGTATGTCAGGTCTTCTTGCTGTTATTAGTCTATCCGTTCGAATCTCAAAGTCCCACAGTATTTTTATCACATCATTGTCCTCCACTGATCTCGGCTCATGCCTCCATGGTTGCTTGCTGACTTGAATGCTGTATTGTTCGCATATACTTCTGTGTATCAATTTTGCAACTTCGTTGTGGCGTCTTAGATACTCAGTTGCGGCCAATTTCGAACACGAAGTCAAGATGTGTGTCACCGTTTCATCCGCTGAATTGCACATTCTGCACTTAGGGTCTGATGATGATTTTATGATGTATGTTGCATGAGCCTTGGTGTTGAGGGCTTGGTCTTGTGCTGCTGTTATGAGTGCCTCAGTTTCGATTTTCAACTTCACTGATTTCATCCATTCATAGCATGCCGTTGTTGTTGTAACCTCTTTCATCTGTCTTTTGTATTGTCCATAAGAGCCTTATTGTCCCATCTTAAGAGCCTGTCTTCGCTTGTCTTCTTCCTCCAATCCGCGGTAGTTTCCGACTTCGGCTTATAGAGACCGCCGCTCTTCACCATCGCCAGCAGTGGAGTGTTTAACTCTTACTGCTATGGGTAATGTAGTCTCTAAGGCTTCTGTCTTCTCCTTCTATAACCTCAGTGACATCTTTCAAACCCCTTCCTCCCCGAGTCCGCGGAAGGTAGAGGCGATCGACGTCTGCTCGCGGATGGAGGCCACCGTACATATTCATTAACTTTCGTGTTTTTCTATTTAGTTCTTCTAGTTCTTGTTTGGTCCACTTGATTATTCCTCCCGTGTAGCTGATGACCGGTATTGCGTACATGTTAATGGCTTGTATCTTATTGATTGCATTCAACTTTGACTTTAGTATCTTTCTTAGTCTCTTTTTGTATTCTGTACCAACTTTCTTCTTAGCTTTGTCATCCATGTTGGTCCGATACTGTGGTATGCCCAGATACTTGTATCCTTCGTTACTAACATCTGGTATGCATACTCCGTCAGTTTCGACACCATTGCTGCGAGCTACTTTTCCCCGGTGGATGACAATGCGGGCACATTTATCGACTCCAAATTTCATTTTGATGTCGTTGGAGAATATATTCACGGTATTTATAAGACAGTTTATATCACTTTCTGTTCTACCGTAGAGTTTCAAATCATCCATATATAGCAGGTGATTAATTCTTTGTCCGCCTTTTAGCACGTATGCCTGTTTGGTTTTGTGTAGTATCTCACTCAGAGGATTCATAGCCATACAGAATAGTAATGGGAGAGCGAATCACCTTGAAAGATCCCTCTTCTGACTGTCACTTCGCCTATTGTGTCCTTCATATGTGTCAATGTCGTCTGCCAATATCCCATTGATTTCTTTATTAGCGCTTGTATAGCTTCGTCAATCTTATACATCTTCATACACTTAAGGATCCATGTGTTGGGTATTGAATCGAAAGCCTTGCGATAGTCAATCCACGCCATTGACAAGTTCGTGTTACGTTTCTTATTGTCAGATGTTATTGTCTTGTCGATGGCGAGCTGGTCTTTTGTTCCTCTGCATTTTGAACGTGCTCCTTTTTGTTCTGGATTCATGATGTTATTTGCTGTTATGTGGCCGTTTATCTTGTTGGCCAACACTCCGGATAAGAGTTTATAAACGATTCATTATTATTATTATTATTACTTGCGAAAGCGATGTACAAGACGAGAATAACAAAATCTCATAGAGTAAGTATATGTCGATAGAGTGTATCCGTATATAGTGAAAAGTTTTATATGAAAATATTCAGCTTTTTGCGGAGATTACGTTCATGTAGTCCAAAAAATTGTTTGAGCAGTCTTGAGAAAGCTAAATTTTTGCCAATTTATATACTCGTACTACCGAGATGACGCCCCGTTATAAGTAGCATGTAACAAGTTGGATATGAAAAGTAATGAATATTTGCTAACAAGCATCGTAACTAAGCGGAAATTAAACTGATGATCAAGGAAATCTAATGAACGGCGCCATAAAGTAAATATATTAGGTAGAGTGGTAACTCCGCATTTATTAAATTCCCAATATGTATACATTTTCGAATTTATTAAATGAACTCAAAAGAGATACAGTCGGAATTTGTTCCCGATGTGACATATGCACATTTATGCAGTTTTGAAGAAATTACAACGGAATTGAGTGATCATGGTGGCAATGCAGAAGGAAATGATATTATTTTACAGATTCTAAGTGTCATGACAGCCTTGGAGAGGTAATGTTTGTAAAATTAGCAACTCGATGACCTGCTATTGCTTTCGTGCTCAACCTCAAGAGAATCTTCTTAAGCGTGATCATATCATAAGCAACCTGACACTGGTAGAGCAAAATCACATAATCAAAGACAATGCTTTCAATTAACTTTGATAGATGTAAATGAGTCCACATCACTATTCAGATTCAAGAAATGAGACATGAATTTAGTGAATCATGAAATCATGCCGGTGAATGAAAAATATGAAATTTCAGCCACGAAAGCACAATAAGATATAGACTTTTTCATGAAGACTTCCATTATAATGCCGTTTATTTCCTTGATTATCAGCTTAATTTCCGCTTAGTTAGGATGCTTATTAGCAAATAGTGATTCCTATTGATATCCAACTTGTTTCATACTACTTACATAGAGGAGTCATCTCGGTAGTATTTAAATATGCAAAATTTTGACATTTTTGAAACTGCTCAAATAATTTTTTGGACCACGGGAACGTAATCTCCGCAAAAAACTGAATCTTTTAATATAAAAATCTTCACTGTATACAGATACTTTTTTGAGTCGACACTCTACCTATATATCCCTACTCTATGAACGGCACCATAATGCAAGTCTTCGAGATCTTATTATGATGTCATGGCTGAAATTTCATGTTTATAATTCAATTTTCATCGTCATGAAGTTCTGATTCACTAAATTTATGTTTCACTTCTTGAATCTGAATAGTGATATGGTCCCATTCACATATTTTAAAGTTAACTGATATCATTGTCTTTGATTCTGCTATTTTTCTCTTGTTAGGTTGCCTATGAAATTATCACGCTTAACCTTTTCACCACGGATGGCATATCGTGTATGCCCTACTTATCATCATGATATGATTCGGTCAAATTTGAAAAATGTAGATATTTCATCACCTTTGAATACGAGACATTTGAACAGTCTATGTCTCTCTATTACGATAATGAATTGGCATACCATAATGAATTGCACTGATTTAAATGAATGATGAATTTCGTGATCGGATACTTACTCTATGGAATAATCCAATAGGAAGGCCAATCGCTTTCCTAGTCCATGAGCACGAACAATAGCGCTTTCGTACATTTTATTATTCTTCTTATTACTCTGACCTGACGAAAAACACACACAAAGAAAACTAAAATCAAATGAAAAGGTAATCACTAAACTGCTCAAATTCACTGAAACTAATATATTTTGAATATCAATCAAAATTTGGCTCTTCCCAACTCGACATTAAAAGCATCTGGTCGCAAGTATTTTATCGTTTTGGTAGGGTGCGATTGATAGTGTACGAAAACGATGGTTGTGCATGAAATTACATACACGTACAATACCAGTCATAGCCACGGGAGTACAATCTGTTCTCTTGATGCACGAATAATAAAGATTCCAGCATATTCAAACATTACCAAAGCTGCTCTGCCAAGTTTTGTGCTTCATTTTCTCATCAGGCATAGTCTATCATTACTTTCAATGCCATTGCATGAAATTACTCTGTAAGCATGTTCCTTTAGATATCTCAAACATATATTGATTTAAGTTAATTAATCAAAGTAATTTCACTTTATGAAATTGGCATGCACTGTCATATTGTTTATTTCTGTGTAATTGTTACTTACATATAAAAAAATCTTTGACTTGCGTGTAATAGAATCAAATTTAACATTGTGTGCTCGATTTTCAAGTGTCAAAACGCAGTAAAAAGTAACATGCAGACAACAGCAGCGCTATCTTTCTATTTACAGTGTAATATGCTTCCAGATGTAAACAAGGTTTATTGGTACTTATGGGTTATTTCCGCCCCACGTTTTCAATTTTTCTAAAATCCGTAGAAACGAATCAATCGTCATAAAACTTTAAGCACACTTAAGTGAGGATATTTTCTACCTACATACCAAAATTTGTGCAAATCGGAAAAGGACGTTTTGAATGAGAGACGATGACTTGAAGTGCAGCGATGTCTGCTGCTTGATCTGACTTCGCGTGACCTCATCGTCTGAGCAGAAAGCATTTGAGGTCAACAAAGTCATTTTCCGACAACTCGTGAAGTGATGATGACCAGGCCACATCCCTTACACTAACATTTTTAAGGTGTGGTACACTGTAGATCGCTCAATACCAATCACATACGAAGGATGCATGCCAAAATATGTTTTTGGTATATTTCTGTATATATTTGTATGCTTTTCGTATGTTATTTCAAGTGTGGTATGCTTTACATACTAAAGCCATACCACCACAATGTTAAGAGAAAGCATCAATCATGTCCAAAGTATGTTGATTTAGGTCCTTATGTCAATAAAGATCACACTAATGTTACTACTGTTTTGTTAGTGACAGAAAGACATTCAAGAGTCATACTTTCAATTCTGAATTCGATTTTAATGCATGTACGTCTAAGGCATTTCATGAATAATCAATAAGTATTGAACCATCAACAATTATTCATTGTGCAATTTTGGAATTAGGTATATTATCAATCCGAAATAAAAACACACTATAATTCATGAACGCAAAATAGTTATGTTTGAGTCAACATGATTGCACGAAAAATATCGTCTGAATGAATTGATGTCAATCAACTTGGTTCATAAAGTAGAGCTAACGAAGCGGCCTGTTAATGTTGCTAGACAAGCAGCAACGACGACATACACGTAGAGCATAAAATTCACAATAAATCTAATCTAGTTAAATAACACACTATCAAAAAGAAATATTCACGACTGGTATTACTGAAAAAAGTTATTTGACAGTAGTATGTAATACATTTTTTTGCTATGTGACTTAAAGCTCTACATACCAGTGGCATACCAGAGACATACGAATAAGGATGAATTTGCATCGGGTCTCGTATATAAAACAGACCAACAACTCGTATTTCAGTGTAAAACACCCAATCACAGATAGAATAGTTCGTATCGCTACATGCCAATCACATACGAAAGTAAGTGAGATTTCGTATGAAAAACATACCAAATCTCTGTAGGCATACGAGAATCTCGTTTCAGATGCTAGTTTCAATGTATGTGATTTTGTTATATGTTTGTATGTAGTTTTCGTATCCAGCGATTTACAGTGTAGGGCAGCGGTCGTGGGAAGATTTCAAATAGCAGTAGATAAGACGAAGAGGGAGACAGAACAATGCACACAAGAGTAACAATTGACACATAAGTACCCCATAAGTACCGGTATATTCATTTATTTACGTTTGTCTCAACCTTGACATTTTCATTCATTTTCCGTGTGTTAAGTTAGTAATTGTAATGCAGTAATGCTCATGTTATATGAATGACCGCAAACTTAATCGCAAACCTTGCCCTTGCGGCATTGAAGAGCTTTTGCGGTATAGATGCTAGAACGTTCACTCACCACCTATTTTATGGCTTTTGTAGGGTTATTCGACTTCAAAAAAATGCCTTTTGATCATCAGACGAATCCACTATTTCCGAATATCACCGAGATACAGAGGAAGCCATTAAAATCTTGAAACGCCACAAAAATGGATTTTTCTTGATGGTTGAAGGCGGCAGAATCGATCATGCCCATCACAGGATTAGAGCCAAAATTGCAATAAATGAACTTCTTGCATTGGATAGAACTGTGAAGAGAGCTGCTGAATTGACTGATGAAAGAGATACATTGATAGTTGTGACAGGTGATCATGGCCACTCACTTTCCTTCGGTGGCCACCCAATCAGAGGAGATGACGTATTTGCCTTGGCAAAACAAAGAAGTGGGAGAAACAAACGTAAGTAGGCGACATGTAATCCACTTGCATATCACAGTGTATCCAGCAAGATGAAGAAATCAAATGCTTATCGGAGTATGAATTTTTCAGCGGATTTTAGACATCTTCGATGGCAGGGAATTTGATGAAGCTGGCTTCAAACGTAAGTGGTGCGTTCAACAAGTGGCCAACCTCACGCATTTAATTTTTGATTAAGTTGTTGTTATTTCTTTTACAGTAGAACATGTGTATCAAAGTTCGTTTAATCTCAGAATTTCTGAAATAACGCTACATTTTCCCCCAATTTTCAAATGTCAAAATTCGTAGATGACATCTTAATTTTTCAATCTTTAAATTTTCAAATTTTTATTTTTCTAACCTCAGTTACTTATTCATTCATCACTAGTCAGGCAGTTAGTTAGCGTTAGCAGTTATAATGAGGCGTTATTGTTCTTATGCGCTGTTATTGACTATTACGCGCGCGGACATGTGCCTACATGAGTTGTCATCCGAACCGGTGTTCAATGTGCAAAACGATCTGTGAGCTTTTTGATCGAAGATGACGAAAATGACGTTGGAAGTCTCGCAAATTGAATATCGCAGTGTCATTCGATTTTTTGTTTTACAAGGGACTTCTTTTAGAGACATTCTTAATGAATTGAATGCTGTCTATGGCGAAAGTGCTCCTTCTCACACGACTGTTAAATATTGGGCAAGAGAATTCAAAGGTGGTCGAGTTTCAGTCGTCGATGAAACAAGAGAAGGAACCACCTATAGAAATTTCTATCGACGAGGATCTGATAGAAAAAGTTCAGAACGACCGACGAATAACAGTAGGGGAGTTGTCAACCAAATTCAATTGTAGTGTTGGAACCATTAGCGAACGTCTCAAAGCTTTGGGAATTCGAAAGCTTTGCTCAAGATTTGTGTCTCGGTTCCTTTCTGCTGAAATGGTGGAACGCAGAAAGGCATGCTGTTTGCTGAACATCAATACTTTTGAACAGCATGGTGAGCAATTTCTTTCTAACATGATCACCGAGGATGAACTCCCTTAAGTCGTTATCAACCTGAATCAAAGAGGGAATCATCAGAATCGAAACTTCCAGGAGAGAAGCCATCGCAGAAAGCGATATCTTCAACGTCGCATCGGCGCGCGATGATGCTGTCTGTCTTTTGGGATAGACATGACATCATTATGCTCAATTTCGTGCCGACAAGAAGAACCATTGATGCAAAGTATCACAGTGATCTTGCAGTGGAAGTGATGAGAAAACGGAGAAAGCAAAGAAATGTCCCACTATGGTTTCTCCACGACAACGGATCAAAAAATAAGAATTTGAAAATTTAAAGATTGAAAAATTAAGATGTCATTTACGAATTTTGACATTTGAAAATTGGGGGAAAATGTAGCGTTATTTCAGAAATTCTGAGATTAAACGAACTTTGATACACATGTTCTACTGTAAAAGAAATAACAACAACTTAATCAAAAATTAAATGCGTGAGGTCAGCCACTTACTGAACGCACCACGTATTTTGTTAAGAGCATTGAACTAACTGCCATATTCAATTCAAATGTATGCCTTAAAACTAATGTGTCGTGGAACATTTATTTTCGAAGTTGTGTCGTATCTGATCTGAATATTTTCAGTGATTTTTCTTGCTAATATGAAACAAAGAGCATACTCACGATGAGACATCCTCTGTGCAGAGCTATCACGAGCATACTCACGATGAAACATCCCGTGTGTGGCGCTATCCAGAGCATGCTCACGATGAGACATCCTGTGTGTGTTGCTCTACCACGAGCATACTCACGATGAGACATCCTCTGTGCAGAGCTATCACGAGCATACTCACGATGAAACATCCCGTGTGTGGCGCTATCCAGAGCATGCTCACGATGAGACATCCTGTGTGTGGCGCTATCCAGAGCATGCTCACGATGAGACATCCTGTGTGTGTTGCTCTACCACGAGCATACTCACGATGAGACATCCTCTGTGCAGAGCTATCACGAGCATACTCACGATGAAACATCCCGTGTGTGGCGCTATCAAGAGCATACCCACGATGAGACATCCTGTGTGTGGCGCTATCCAGAGCATACTCACAATGAGACATCCTCTGTGCAGAGCTATCACGAGCATACTCACGATGAAACATCCCGTGTGTGGCGCTATCAAGAGCATACCCACGATGAGACATCCTGTGTGTGGCGCTATCCAGAGCATGCTCACGATGAGACATCCTGTGTGTGTTGCTCTACCACGAGCATACTCACGATGAGACATCCTGTGTGTAACGCTATCACGAGCATACTCAGATTGAGAAATTTTCGCTGCATCGCAATCACGAGCATACTCACGATGAGACATCTTTTGTGCAGCGCTATCACGAACATACTCAGGTTGAGACATATTATGTGTGCAGCGCTATCACGGGCACACTTGCGATGAGACACCCTGTGTGCGGCGCAATCACGAGCATACTCACGTTGAGAAATCCTCTTTGCAGCGCTATCACGGGCATACTTGCGATGAGACATCCTGTGTGCAGCGCTATCAAAAGCACACTTGTGGTAAGACACCTGTGTGCATCGACATCACGCATGTACTCGTGATTCAACTTCCACATAGCATGCTTGAAATACATGAAAGATTGGGACACCACTATGTCGAATAAGCAAGATTTTCCATTACAATGCATTCGTCATATTTTGTGCGATGAAAAAGACCGATCACTTTTGTACGTGATGATTTATTTAGTGAGTTATATCTGATGATTACGTTATAATTTATTATAATAATCATGATGGTAATAGATGAATTTTCAAAGTCAATAATATACGAGTAATTTGATAGCACCAAAAGTACTGACTGAGAGCTAATGTTGCAAGATGTTTTGTCTCCGAATCATCCCCCGAAATGATTCACCGAAGCGAGATTTGCCACTGCTTCTTCATTTGTGAGAGATTTCCAGTGATTTACGACGCCTATTGAGCATTCTCTAAACCAGTTTAAATTAAGTTCTGTTGAGGTTTCATTAATTCCCGCGAACTGAAGTAACTATCAACAGCAAAGAGCTCGCCAATGACATAATTAACTTTTGATTTCATTAAGTGTTCCAATAAGCATTATCTGCACAATGTCAGTCAAAAAAAGGGATGTAGGAAAGTATCATGATGAAATGTTCTAAGAAGCACAATTTTTATTCAGCATTTCATGACGCAAGTATTTTCGCATCGCTGTCAACGATGACACCCAACGATGTCATAGAAGAGAGACCTGGAAATGCACAAAACGTGATGATGTTTTATAAAATGCTCGCATTCGAATCGGCTGTTGATCGTTGGTTTCATCCTTTTCATCACCAATGCTTCTTTCAATCCCAAATGCTGTGGTGACTTACAAATACAAGATTTTCTTCGTCATTTTTCAAACTTAGACAGTTGTGCTTAGTTGACAAACGTTCATTGAAAATGAATGATCATTGATACACCAATGATTACTAAAAATAGGTTCAGGTGAGCCTGTAATGATCTATGATGTAGGTTACCAGTTTTTTCAAAAAACTAGGCTTTATATACTTGCCCACATCTCTGACCCCGGTAGCTACATGCCATTTGCGTATTCCACACCATATCTGAAGAAATGTCAGATCCAAATCTGCTCAAAATGATGATTCAAATGTGATCGAAAAGTTTATGAAACCTTTCTTGTTTCAGGTGCTGAGGATGGCAAAACGTACTCGTATATCAATTACGCTTTTGGCACAAATGCAGCAAAACATGGTCGCAAAAGTCTGGCTTCAATATCAGGCATTTCGCATCAATACCAGTCATTGATCAAATTCATGGGACGTCACGGTGGTCAGCAATTATCAATCTATGCACGCGGTCCAAAAGCACATCATTTTCATGGTCTACATGAACAGACTCATGTTTATAACGTGTGTATGTATGCGGCATGTCTTGGCAGTTATGCGAATTTTGGTACATGTGCATCAACGCAGACGGGGAAAAAATAATTCACACTTTTAATTAAATTGTAACTCATAATCATTTCTTTTCGAAATTCATTAGCGAAAATGTCTTGAATTCTAGTTTAATACTTAGCTGTCGATGTTTAGCTGTGTATCATTGTTCCATTATTTACTGTATGTCATTGGCCTGACAGTCACATTTTGCTGAAATTGATTGTTTATACTTAGAAAATTTGACATTTTATTCTTGATTGTGTGTTTGGAACTCAATCGGCGTCTTATTTAGTATGTGCTATGATGATTTATCTCTTAAATATGAACAATTTTATTGTCATAGGTGTTGTTTTCATTATTAAGAATGTGCTATTTTACAATCACAATTCATGAGCCCCTGTCCAAAACACTAAATAAAAGTGAAAATTTACCACAGCCTTTCAGTAGGGATAGCCCATCATGTTTAGGAATGAAATATACTCATTGACTAATTAATGAAACAAACTATCATTGGCTTGAAGTGAAGTTTGTTTCATTTTTTTCTCAGGTATGATGCAATATCTCGCTTTCTATGTATTACCATTCAACACATTAGAGAATGGAGAAAGATCTATGCATGGTGGTCAAATTTCAAATTTTGATATCGATACAACTGTCACAATTGCTTTTACAAATTGAACATAAACGTGAACTGAAATCCAGCTATTGTAAAATAAAATGGCACACGATCAGTTTACCAGAGGTATGGCTATTGGAATGATTCGTTGTGGTAGAAGTTGTGCGAGTGTTGCCGAAGAGCTGCAACTATCGAGAGTCGTTGTTTGGAGGTGGTGGTGTCGATGAAAGCTGAAGGAGATGTTAAAAAGAAGAAGGGATCTGGTCGACCAAGAAAGTCTGCAGGAAGGACAGACGCACGTCTAGTTTTAGCTGCAAAGAGGAATTGATTTGTGTCAGTCCCAAAGCTAGTCGTACACTGAAAGAGTGCCTCAAATATAGACTGTAGCGTTCGAACGGCTTACCGAAGATTGCGAGAAGCTGGAATTCAATCGCGACGACCAGCTGTCCTAATTCCAAAGCCTAATTCCATTGAGTTTTGAGCACCGTAGAAGACGAGTTGCCTGGTGTGATACCCATCGCTCATGGAATGACCATCACTGGCAGAAAGTCTTGTGGACCGATGAATCGAGATTCACTCTGGATTTCAATGACGGTCGTGTCAGAGTGCATCGTCTTCCAGGTGAACGCTTTGCCCCATGCTGTATTAAAGAACACGACAGATATGGTGGTGGAAGTGTTATGCTGTGGGGTGGCATTTGGCATGGCGGACGAACGACAGCAGGCATCATCAACGGCACGTTGACTGGAGAGAGGTATCTCAATGAAATTGTGCTTCCTGTTGTTGCCCCAGTGGTCAGGGTGGAGGATCTCGTCTTCCAAGACGACAACGCATACATGTATATAAACCAGTCAAAAAGAAAGAAGTTAAAGAAGTATTAAATATACTAATAAATATATATATAAAAATAAATATATAAGAAGTATTAGTAAGTTCAAAAAATTTGTCAATGAGTATATATAAGCAAACATTTCTCCCTCATGTATGCGGGTCATTTTTCTTTCAGTTTTTACGCTTTTCTAATAAGTTGATAGCCTTATGCGAGAAGGTGTTCATAGTAAATATGAGAAAGAAATTGTGGTTTACGAAATTGCTGGTAAACGTTATAATAAAAGTTACATTGGGATAACTAATGGGCCCTTCAAAATTCGTTTCTAGGAGCATGAACGTAGTTTACGCTTGCAGAATAATACTAGTGTCCTCTCCGAACATTCGATAAAAGACCACGACAGTAACCTTGCCATCTCCGATTTTACAGATAATATCTTTGCTAAGCATAGCTCGCCTCATGTGGATGAAACTCGTCATTGCCAGCCGACATCTCACGTCTTTGCTATTATCTCCGTCTCTCTACATTCGGTCACTGAGATGTAAGGCACTCTCCTGTCAGCGGTGTTATCATCTGTCACACATTACTTTTGTCTACGCTGTATTCATTTTCAAGCCATAATCTCGGCTCTTTCTATTCATGTCTTGCACGAAATTGTTTGATTCTTGCCTCAACCTCGAAACCATCATCTGCATGGCACAAAGCTCCCAAAGACTCTCCAATAACCCAGACGAAGTCAAAGTTGTCTGCTTGATTTTCATTCATCACCTCGCGCATTATGTCCTCTGTATTATATACTGAAGAGTGCTGGAAACAGAATGCAACCTCGCCTCACTCCCTTTTGTATGTAGAACCATTCTGTTTTTCCGCATTCAATTCTGACAGCAGACTTGGTCACGATACCTCGATACGCTTTATTACATGAAGCGGGAAACCCATGTTGTGCATTACCGACTAAAACTTCTCATATCAACTATTCATGTAAATATAGCCATATCATACTCAAATCTCATATCAACTCATTATCAAACGCCTTAGAGGAGTCCACGAAACACACAAACAGGTTATGTTGTATTTCGTAGTATTTTCGAAACTGTGTTTGTAAATTGAGACATTATCTCGAGTGCTGCGATTTTTCACATAGCCGGCCTGAGTGATAGCAATCTCTTCTTTCAAGTTTTGGGCTATTTTGCTCAACAAAATCGTCAGCACATCACTTTGCTTGCATGGTAGTTGTAGATCTCTCTTTATCACTATTTGGAAAAATAGAGCTCTGCCCTTTCTATCGACCATTTTCCATATTGCCATATCTTCGCACGTTATGACAGATCTTGATTGTGGTGTCACCACCAGCCATCAACATACCTCGCATCCTGGCGACTTGCCACACTTCCGAGCTCTCATCATCTCTGTTGAGCACCTGTTGCATCCGGTTCGGCGTACAGATGACTACAATATTCTTTCCATCGTCCCAAAGTGTCAGATGAGTCTGTCAAAGTTTTATCTTCTTTGTCTTTGATTGCAATCAGTCTTGGGGCGAATTTCCAAGTTACACGCTTCACCTGTGTGCATATATATGTCCCTGCTCTTTCCAGTCATGCGGAGTGCTTCGATATGGTCACGCTTATCTAACAGCTGTCGTTTCTTCCCTGCGACAAGCTCGCTGTATTTTGGCTGCCATCTTCCTAGCTCTTCAGTCGCAATGGAGCTTTTCGGTCTTTCAATCGCTTTCTTTTTTCAATGAGTTCCAAGGCTTCATCAGCCATCCAGTGTTTTCTTCTCTGCTTTCGTTGTGAAATGCATGTTTGTGCTGTCTCCAAAAAAGGATGGAATAAAACTATGATGGACTTGCATCCGTAATTGTATTTGATAAGCAGTGCTCAAAATATGAAAATCGCTTAATTTACAAGTCGCAATTTTTCAAAAAGAAAGCATGTGAACTTGATAATTAATCATGCGCGGGGAGAACGACCATTTCATTTTCGGAGCTCTCTTTTGATATACGGGTTCAATAGTTCTTTTTCAAACTTTCTGAATATTTTTTCTCATTTCCGCAAAAGTACACTAACACCGAAGGTTAAACACCGAAGGTGAACGAAAGTTAAAAACAAGACAATTGGTGCAGGCATGTCTTTGTTCTCTTTTGGCAGCTGCGATTGTTTACCTTCATTGTTCGCGCAATAGAATTGAAATCTCACTTTCATTAGAGGGAATTTCAAGTTGTATCTTCGATGAGGTCACACGGTGCGCCCGAAAGAAGTTTTTGGGAAAGAAAAATCTCCATGTCTGAAAACAATTTTTTCTTGATCTGGAGGGTCATAGGGATTTATTAAAGTAAATTTTAAAATATTCTGTAGAGGGCTTTTTTTGAAATCGCAAATTTAATTTTTTTTGAATTTCAAATTCAAAATTCAAATTTCGCAGCTACGAAAAAAAATCTCCGGGTTCAACATCGATGTCATGTCAAACATTATTGCTATTGAGACTAAATAATGTAATTTTCAAAACATTCTGTAGAGGGCTTTCTCTTTTACAGCAAGCTTTCAAAAAAATTCAAATTTCGAAACTTGTAATTCAAATTTTCAATTATTTAAGAAATCTCTGTGTAAAAAAGTGACGTCACATTAATCACTTGTGCTCAAACAAAAGATGCTATATTAATCACATTAATCTATCGACAGTGGTCTTCATGTCAAAGCTTCGCGCATAAATAAGCTTCAATTAATTGGCTGATGACAGTGACACAGATGCGTATTACTGTACTTTGTATGTGTTGCATTCTCAGATCGTTTGTCATCATCGATTCAGATGTTTATTTTGATGGAAAGGTCAAAGCTCAGTGCAGATGTTTTCTTATCAATTAACTGCGTCCTTCACAGCAATGTGCTGAACCACTCAAAGCTCGCGCGCATGAACACAGTTCATCGCAGACAGACAATGGCATATCGCACTCCAGCCGCCAATCTGGCGCCAGCACTTAATTCGGTCATCACTTTGTTGACTAATTCGCTTCATTGATTGAGAATGCCGCACACAGGTAGGACGCATGAAGAGAATAGATCTCGCAATTGTCTACTATGTTTCAATAAGAGCAAGGATATCAGAATTTTGAATGATAACAACTATAACCTAATTGAACAATATGTCTTCACAGAATTTGACAGAGATGATCTGAGGCTTCCGAATGGAATTTGCGGGACGTGCAGGTTAGCGGTGCAGGAATGTTCCCTCGGAAAAATTGACAGTCTGGAAAAGTTGAATATTTTTGACTTTGCCGTAGTAGGCTCGCAGCCTCTTCTTACGCGCAACACGGCTCATGCACGTGGTCTTTCGGTTGCTCAATGCGCTTGTACTGTTTGCGAAATTTCTCGTTCTAATTTTCCGAAACTAGGAGGGAATTTTCGTGGTGGATCAGCAAAACGACATCGTGGTAGACCTTCGGCATGTGGTCAACCATCGTCCATTAGCAAGCCGCTTGCCATTTTCGTCTGTTCGAAATGTCTCTCTGTTATAGGAAAGGGTAAAGACCATCAATGCACCTTAACCTCTCGAGCAGAAAATATCAGCCGGTTCATAGCAGAATCTGATTCTCACTCAACAGCTGAGCATGTTGCAGGATCGATTTTGAAGGACAAATCTTCCTCCACTGCAGGAACAGGAAATTTCAAGCTGTCCCATCTGACTGGCGGGAGACCCCTTGAAGTTGCTGTAAGTCCCAGTAGGGCTTCTTCTTCTCTGACTCTTTTCACTCACGAGTCCATGTCTGATCTTCAAACTGACTTGAGCTTAAGCGATCGTGAGATTGTGAAAATTGGAAAACATGTTCGCCATTCAGCAGGCCGCAAAGTCATTGAATCCCACTTGAAAGCTCATCTGAAAGTGAAGAATCATCAAACGGATGATATATTCGAAGCCAAGTTTATCGATTTTGTGAAGCTAGAGAAAAATGTTGTTGTTGAACAGACGGGACGATGGACAGTAATTTGCAAAGATGTGAATGCATTGATAAACAGAATAATCGAAATCCGAGGTTATGAAGCTACATTGATTCGACTTGGCATTGACGGAGGAGGGGATTTTTCAAAATTTGTCTTTAGGTATTTTCTCTGGATAATCAAGGAGCTACGTCTTCACACATTTCAAAGATTCAGGAGTGATGCGCATTTTCATTCTCGCCATCGCTCCTTCGATTCAAGAGAATTTCTGCAATCTCCAGAAGATCTGGCTTAGCCTAGGTTTGCACTCAATTGAAAGAAATTTTGTGATCACAGCTGATCTGAAGTTGTGCAATATTATCGTTGGACTACTGGCTCATGGATCACAGCACCCCTGTGCATGGTGTGAGGCTAGCAAGAGTAGTCTTCATTTGAAAGGAGAAATAAGAACCTTTGAGAATGTACAGCAGCATTTTTGGCAGTGGGTGGATAGTGGGAGAAATCTGCGGAATGCAAAGGACTTTTTCAATGTCTCTCATCCATCTCTGATAAAAGCAGGTGGACCCGGATCGACAACTCCTGTCTTCTCTGTAATACCACCGCCGGAGCTGCTCTTATTGTTAGGCCCGATGAACTCTATGTATAAGGGCCTGCTCTCGGTGTGGCCGGAAGCTACTATGTGGCTGAAGACTTGCAATGTCGAGAGGGAAGAAATCCATGGCGGCAATTTTTCTGGCAATTCATGTAGAGTTCTGCTGGCAAGGATTGATGCACTTCAGGCCATGTGTCCCCTCAGTGCCCTTCCATATGTTGCTGCCTTCAGGAGTTTCAGTAAAGTAAGTGAATTCATTTCTTAAGAAAAGTTGAGATTGAGTCTACTTAAGCATATTACAACATTGTCATTTGTCTTTCAGGTTGTCAGTCACTGCTTTGGAAACCATCTGCACCCAGACTTCAGAAAATCCATCGCCGAATTTCGAGCCAACGACATGAATCTAAACATCAGCGTAACCCCGAAAGTTCACGCAGTATTCTATCACGCTGAAGACTTCTGTGCCAGCGTGAATGATGGACTGGGCCCGTGGTCCGAGCAGTCCAGTGAGTCGGTTCATCATGACTTTGGAGTGTTGTGGCAGGATTTTAAGGTGAAATCGATTGATCACCCTAATTACAAAACAAAACTCTTGTCGTGTTTGTGAGAAATAAAAAAACTACGTTTGATTACAAGATGAGTTTTTATTTGACAGTACTTTGATAACATGATGGGACGAAGTAAATTCGCATCTGCGTCACTGTCATCAGCTAATTAATTGAAGCTTATTTATGCGCGAAGCTTTAACATGTAGACCGCTGTCGATAGATTAATATGATTAATATAGCATCGTTTGTTTGACCCAAAGGTTTATGTAATAATTAAAAATGAACTTAGAATTTAAAATTTGAAAATTTTGAATATATTGTTAAAAAGAAAGCCCCCTACAGAATATTGTAAAATTTGCTCAAGCCAGTCTCAATGGCATTCATGTTTCATATGATGTCAGGTGTGTACCTGGAGATTTTTTTCGTAATTGCGAAAATTAAATTTTGAATTCAAAATTCAAAAAAAAATAAATTAACGATTTTTTAAAAAAGCCTTCTACAGAAGAATTCAAAAGTTGTACTAACATGTCTCAATGGCATTTATGATTGATATGACATCGATTTTGAGCCTGGAGATTTTTTCGTAGATGCAGAACTTGAATTTTGAATTTGAAATTTAAAAGAATTTGAATTTGCGATTTTGAAAAAAGCCCTCTACAGAATATTTTAAAATTTGCTTTAATAGGTCTCTATGACCCTCCAGGCTAAGAAAAAATCGGTTTCAGACATGGAGATTTTTTTACCCCAAAAACTTCTTTCGGGCGCACCGTGGTCAAGTCTGTTTCTCAGCTGTATTTTGTTGCGACTACAAATAGAGGAAAATTAAGAAACTCCCTTATTTTACACTTTCATAGAGTATTTTCGTCGATTTTCTTGCTCAACAGAGCTCCGAAGTGCATGTAGCAGGCGCGGCTGATTTTGCATTTTCTTTCATTTCTGAGCATCACTATTTGTCACATAAAATTATCGCACCAAGTTTTCGGCACCTTTTATGCACTTCTACAAATTCTTGAAAATAAATTGAATGATTTTCTACAATTTTCAGTAATCGTTGTTCTAAAATGACGAAAATAGCAGTTTTTGAAAGGAATATTAGAGAACAAGGACGACTTAGGCACTCAAAAGTTTCAAATTAGGAAGAGGACATGTGTCATTATTCTGAATTATGGGAAAGTGATCTCAAATGCAAGCAATGATTTCCTCTTCTTCTTTGCGCTAATCTTGCATGGGTGCGTATGTCCTCCTTCAGTCGATCCAACCATCGTCTTCATATCACTAACTTGCAGCGCGCAGTAGACCTGCAGCCCAGAGCATTTATTCAATGGAAAGAGGGTACGAGGTTTGAGTATTTGGAGGTGAAGATTATAGAGTGACTTTCATGAATATGTATTGCTGCCGGACTGCACCCGAGTCCGTGACCCCCTTGCGCCTTCTATGTACATGACATCAATTGAATTTATTCAATGGAAAGAGGGTACGAGGTTTGAGTAATTGGAGGTGAAGATTATAGAGTGACTTTCATGAATATGTATTGCTGCCGGACTGCACCCGAGTCCGTGACCCCCTTGCGCCTTCTATGTACATGACATCAATTGAATTTATTCAATGGAAAAATGGCACGGTTGTCAACCTAACAGGTGTGCGAAGGTCGTGCGTGTAAAGGCGCATGCAACCTGCTTACAGAGCCGATAGGCGAGAGGTCGAACCCTTTTGAGTCTATTGGTTAGCAATCGGTCTTGATCAAAAATGCGTTTTTTACAAGCGTAAGCTGCATTTGTGATCGTTGCCAACATTAGTTGTCTGTTAGCCTCAGTTATGTCTGTTAGACTCAAAAAAGTATCTCTATACAGTGAACATTTTTATATGAAAAGATTCAATTTTTTACCATTCAGTTTACGAGATTACGTTTCCGTGGTCCAAATAATTATTTGAGCAGTTTCAAAAAAGTCAAAACTTTGCAAATTTCTATACTACCGACATTGAAGCCCCTTTATAAGTATCATGAAACAAGTTGGATATCAAAAGAAATGAATATTTGCTGATAAGCATCCTAACTAAGCGGAAATTAAGCTAGTTTGCATGGGAATTTCATGAGCCGCATTATAATGGAAGTTTTCATGAAAATTCGAGATATCATTTTGCTTTCTTGGCTGAAATTTCAAGTTTTTAATTCAGTTTTCACCGGTGTGATTTTATGATTCACTAAATTCATGTTTCATTTCTTGAATCTGAATAGTGATGTGGAACCATTTACATCTTTCAAAGTTAATTGAAATGATTGTCTTTGATTAAGTGATTTTACTCTGCCAGTGGCAGGTTGCCTGTGATATGATCACGCTTGCAAAAATACTCTTGAGGTTGAGCATGAAAGTAATAGGAACCTATCGAATTGCTAATTTAACAAACATCAAATCTCCAAGGCTGTCATGACACTGAGAATCTGTG
>CAJQUW010009556.1:0-73368 GCA_907163375.1 Prostheceraeus crozeri
CAACTTTCATCGAAACTGACTGATAATTGATACAGCAATGATCACTACAGATAGGTTCAGGTAAGCCTATAATGATCTATGATGTAGGCTGGCAGTTTTTTCAAAAAACTAGGCCATATATACTTGCTACCCGGAGTCGGAGTCCTATGAAAAGCCGGAGTCGGAGTCCTCACAGTTTTGTTATCAGATAATAATTTTACATCTATTCAATAATCAATGCAACAATTATTGCTTATACTATAAAGATAATTGTAATGATGCTATACATTCTGAGGAACTTGTCTGACATAGAGTAATACATTGATTACGAGCTGATGTCTACATGTCTAAGGTTAGAGCTTCTATTATGCTAAACCGTGCCCCTACCAAGGCACAAAGCCATACCAGCAAACTAGGGATGGGACAGCCTTCACACTTACAACTCGTACCAAGCAAGAGTTAGTAACCTCAAATGATAGCAATGGTACCTCCGTGGGCGGAGACTCGAACCCAGGACACTCTGCACCTCTGTACCGAAGCGCGAACCACAACTAACTGAGCTATCCTACCACCTTGCCAACAACATTAAATAAAGATTCAGTTAATCTGCAACTAAATACACCTAAAATTGCAAACTTATCAAAGCAGAACATACGTTATATTAATATGAATCATTTTAAGCTTATAAAGGATTCTTACCTCGCAAAGGACAAGGATTCCTGTGTTTTTGGCTCTAGATGCATACGTGTAGTTGGCAGACTTGGATGACATATCTGCGAAGTAAACGCCCTTTCCAAACATATATCCAGTACATGGAGCCTCTGGTGGGGCGATGCGCAAACCTTGACTTAGAATGCCGACCCAATTCGATAGACGTGATCCGTGCCACAGAAGTTTTCTGGAAGTAAATGAAATAAAGACATACAGAAATATACATAGACATATATTTGATGAAGGACAAGAGCGGCTGTTCCACTCCTTTCCGAAACCGGTAGAATAAATACTCGTAGTTTCCAACATCATCTGGAAAAGGTGAAGTATGAAATCTAATCAAAACAATCCGACTTCATACAGCATTACTCTGGCTTCTGAGTCGGTTATTAAATCTCTCGGTAATTTCATTGTTGATTGTCATTAACTGTGCTATGGTTAACTCAAACATCAATGGTGAAAGAAGTGGAACAGTTCTCGTATCTCGGAGAAGCATTGGAGAGTGGAGCTGATGTAGAGACGGCAGTAAGATCATGAGTATCCGCAGCATGGCTGAAATGGAGAGAAATATCCAGTCAGCAGGGCAATCCCTATGGATTATCGGAGCAAAGTGTACGCTGCGTGTAAAAGATCGGTCCTCATCCATGGATCCGAAACATGGCCTTTGACTGGGAAACAAGAGGAAGTAATACGTTCCAACGACAGGAGAATGTTGAGGTGTATGGCAGGGGTGAAGTGGGAAGATAGAATTCCGAACGAACAGTTGGTGAGAGCATGGGTATTGACGGATCTCAGGACAGTGATGAAAAGAAAAAGATGGCGCTGGTTTGGTCATGTAAGATCAGGCGAAGGTATTCTGAAAGAAGTGGAGGAGATGAAGGCAGGCCAGCTGGGAGACCAACACAAACATGGAAGACCTGAAGCAGCTAAAGATTGATGAGTCGCTTATGATGAATAGAAATGAGTGGAGAAGAGCAATAACCCGTCTGACCCGATATATATGGGAACACGTGGACGCTAAAACAGGAAGAAGACTTAAATCGACCATAGATGTGACAAGGAAAGAATTGTGAAGCTTTAACGTCAAAACTCCCCCATACTGAGGAACTGGACGGTGATGGCACAATCAGACTTTGATGTGGAGTGTTGTGATCCTTCAGTCCGGATGCCCTTCCTGACGACTTCCAATGACGCTTTCGGGGGTCGACCTCTGGACCGCAACATCGCTAGGTCAAGCACTTAACCACCGTGCCACGGAGACCTCTGTGAAGCTTTAACATCACTACTCCCCTATATTGACGGTTTGGACGGTGTTGACATAGTCAGACTACAGAAATGCTGTTTTTTTGTAAATATTCTCGTAAATCTAAACGACACCTCGCATAATGAGGATGATTTCATCAATTCATGTGTTCGATGATGTCACATGAAAAAAACTCCGTAGAAGAGATCAAAGAAAAAACTTTTGACAAATTTCTCCGTTTTTCCAGTTGTTCGCCAACTTTCGTCATGTCTGTGCCTGCTTACATTTTTCTATCTGAGTTAGACGAACACTTATAGCTGAACTGTCTTCATTTCGTATGAAGTCATTGGAATGAGTTTTCATGTATATGAATAAATTAAGAAAGTGAATAGATCACAATTCGAATATCAGTGCCTCATCAGACATTCTTCACATCATTCAGTGCTTACTTGTTTCCCAGATCCATGAAATTGTCGGTTTCTCCTTGCTTCTCACATTTAAAGGCATCCAGAAGTTCCATTTTATAGGTGTTGTGGGTACCAGCATGAGTATTCAGCAAGTATTTGTTGACCATCTACAAGTACAATCCATGAGATGTGTAACTGGTATTACTGAAATGAGAGTCATAGGTCTTACCTTGAATTCATCATCACTGTGACTCAATGGCTCCAGACTGCAATTCAAAGCCTTATAATGTCTATCTGTTGGATGCTCATCATCTTCACCGCGTTCATTGATGATTTGCATGGCAATTTCAATATCACCGAGAGCCTGAATCAAAACAAAGAAATTTGATTTGAACTGTTTTAGCACCATTTATATCATTAAATATCTTTGAGTTGTGTCTTTTATGTTGTTGTTTCAATTTCAATTGTTGTGTGAGAGTCACTTAAAACTTCAAAATCTTGAGGACAGGGTTTCTATCTTTTATAATTAACATTTATGTTTTCTAGAATTTAATGCAAATTTAATAGAAATCTAATAGTTCTAAAGAATTTGAAGCGTTGACTTTCAAGTGACTCTAACTATGATCAACCCGTCTCTAATATAAGTTTAATATAAGTACGTCTCTATGATAGTTCAAGTGGAATTCTTTAAAGCTAGAGTATATAGACATGCAGCAAAAATGGTAGAAAATCACATTGACTTAATTGCTAAGTCAGTTGCGGACGAAACGCCGGGTTTATGAGTATAATATAATGTCTATATTAAATGAATGAAAATCATCATTTCAAAAAGTTTACAAATTTGTCTTCAAGGAAGGAAATAAAATGTTAGAGGAAATAACTCAATGGGTCTAATTAAATTGTTTTATACAGAACAGGAAGAAAGACACAGCACGTCGATTGGTATGAATCTCTGGCATAATCAGTTGCGAAGAATGATTAATAAAAAAATGTGGAAATTACTGATTCAGCAAGTGATCGGACTGCCTTGTCTTCAGGAATAGTTTGTTTGCACAATCATTGCGATGGACATTTAACGCTGAGAATCTAGAACATTTACATCCATTTTCACATATCAATCTATGACATCGATTTTGAAGTCTTTCAAGCTGGAAAGTTTCTTTAGAATTAATGCCTACAAATACAGGAGAATTGTACTCTAAAATGGACCTTATACAATTATTGTACACACAAATCAGATCATTCTTAGATAAGTCATTTTTTAAGCAACCAAAGTAGATAAATTCTTTGACTGGCTTTTTCACACTGACCTTGCACAGGAGATGACCATTTTAAATCACTGCTGCAGATAATGACAAGAAAACTTATTTGCGAACAATTTTCAACTTTAAAGCATATATTTTTTACACAATTTTTAGTATATAGGCCTGTAGCAAAGGGCTGAGCATATTTTTGATTCTTTTTTCAAAATACTTGAACACATCAGGAAATGTGGAAAGCTATGTCACCGTTAGCTACAGAATATTTGCAACGTGGTCAACATCTCGACATTCGACTTCAAGCAGTCTCTCCGTGATGTTGTAACGTTAAGCCAGGGGTTCCCAACCTGTGGTACGCGAAGGACTTTTGAGAGGTACGCAGAATATGGAAGATTTATTATAATTCAATTTTACTTTCATTACTTTCCTGTTAATGGGTTATTTGAACTGTTCAACTTTATGCGCATTCCGCATTGGATTGTCATCATCTGGCCTTGAAGCAACCGTTGCTAATTAGCGACCACCAACCCGACCACAACCACATACTTATATGAATGCGGATTCTCCACCATAGTGATGATTGAAAGCAAACGGAGAGTTCGTTTGATGTTGGAGCATGGCTTTCCCTGCGCCTGTGTTGTTGTTACACAAGCGCGCATCAGTAACGCCTAGTTAAATTTTTGTGTAATTGAATTACGAATTTCGTATATTTCTACCCGTAATTAAATTTTAGTATGATTGAATTCTTGCTATTTTTATATGTGTAGGTGAGGGTACGCGGAATAGAGGAAAATCCTATGATTTTCTATTTTGGGGATACGCAATTTAAAAAGGTTGGGAACCCCTGCGTTAAGCGGATGCCAAAAAATCTTTTCGGAGTGATCGCAGGCCGCTGGAATTCTAAGATAACCTATATCTTGGCAAGAGAAGCAACGACGAGGTACTTAGTATTCACTATGAGATTCTGAAATTCTGAAGTCACGGAAACTGAGATCTCGTGGCCTAAAATGATTTGTCATGAGTTTAAATTGTCTAAATCTCATCACTTTTTTCACGTTTATCTCAATATCAGGAAATGCATCAGATATTTTATGATATAGTCTTGATTTTCAAAGGTTGCATCTTCAAGATATAGAAACTAAAAGGTTGAATTGAATTGATCGATAGAATTGAATAATAAACTCTTTGTCACAATGGGTTTCTACATACCGTATTTCTTCGAATAATAGTACGAATATACTGTAATGTCAATTCATGCTATCGCCGTTAAGGGAGGATTGCTATTGATTACGTTGTGTGAGAATGGAACACAATATCACTAGCTGCAGTCAAGAAATCCATCGATAGCGCCCTAAATTTCCTGGAAATCCTGAGCTACGCTGTCGCGTGATCGCTACATGCAGAGTTTTGTATTGTTCTTGGTAAGAAGATGGTGAACTATTTCTTTGCGTCAATTTACTGTAACTTCCGGTTATCTGACACGCATGGCTTATCGACGAAAGTTGTTCGCAATACGCCGAACTTTCTGATCAAGAAAAAAAACCAGAGACGTACGACTACCTGAGTCGAATCTACAGCGACTTTGAGTTGAGAATTGACAAATTGTCCAATTCAAAATGTGTCAAGTTCTAAGGTTTCTGCCTACCTATTCAGTTCTGCTCGTGTACCGCAAATTTCGCTGAATTTCCGTTCTAGTTATCGACACCATGAGCCCTAATATTAAGTTCTATGCACACACTTAATTTGCAAGTCGTGAACAGGTGAACAATGAAATCAATTTCAAAGTCAAATTTTCGTCTCATCGCATCAGTCAAGTTACTGATCATGGGACTTTTAATAGTAGCCGCCCTCGAATCAGAGTTGGAAAAGTCGGAATTGGAATTAATTCCGATCCGGAGTTAATTCTATTTTTCGTCGGAATTGGAATCGACAATATTTAAATCTACTGGAATTGGAATTGACCTTTATAAACCTCAATTCCACTTTTTCGATAGACCTGTGATAAATCTATTTGTACAAAAATTGAAATCACAGCATTCGGCCGTTGTGTTTACTGGACGCAGAGATAAGAGAGATAGATCGACAGAGGTAGCTTTATTCTATTGTTGAATAAAGGATATTTTTGTGACTTCGATGGGCCCACAGCCCCGGACAATGTTATTTCAGCGATTAAGCTGACAATGAAGAGACAATCATCTTTGCTCAATCTGTTGTTTAGTTATTTATCAAGTAAGATAATTAATCAAATTATAGCAATTGTTGAATTTAGTTCTTGATAGGACAAGCACAAAAATAGGAGATAAACTTAATTGTTGCACACACGAAAAACAATTGGTTTGGAAAGAGGAAAATTAACGCTGCATTAAAGGGCAGCAACCCTGTCAGTTCAAATCATAATATAGACAGTGTCAACAGATTATTCTAATAATAAATTATTCAATTACATGAACTATCATTCAACTTCCAATCACAACAATTAACAATATCAATTTTCAAGACTATACTTGTAGTTATATAGACACGATACGCAACTATAAAAGAAAAACTTTACACTTACAGTTCACTTCATAATTTTGAATTCACTTCAATTCGATCGGACTCACTAAAATAATATATAAAATAATATCATAAATATCAGTGTCACTTATACCATCAATCTTTAATAGCGATCGCTGGTGTGTTGCCGTATACGCTGTGTTGTTGTTCGCTGGCAGTTGTTGCTGTTACTTCTGTAGTTAAATTACACCGCGAGAGCCCGGAGTTCTTCTAACAGCTACTGAAGATGTCGTATGTGTTGTTGTTGTGTCAATTTCTCATCGTTTCTAATTTATACAAATTTTTGAGACTTGACGATAAAACCATTTTCCTTTGAAAATTGAATCTCTTTAATCTTTGCTCGTTAGTCTTCGACCCGACCACATTTCGTTCTCATCACGGAATTTTTAATCTCCTTTTCTAACATGGACCATTAATCAAATTTCATGGTATCATTTTTTATCGTCGTTTTTTCTTTCATCAACAATCACGTTATTCGCACATTGAATTTCTTTCTTCTGTCAGTTTATTAATAGATTTATTCGCATCTCATCTCTCTCTCAGCGTTTGATTCTTTGCTGACCGCTAACTTTCTCGTTATTGAATATCTCGTTTACGAAACGAAAATGGCGTAGGCTGATCGGTTACATATATACATGTACGCAAGAAATATGAGCTATTAACATGAAAACGCACATAGGAACGACGCAGGGAGCGGCACACATTAACAACGAGGATAGGATAAGGGCACATGGGTTAGATTGAAACGAACAAACGTTAGATACATTAGCATAATACACTACATGCGACATGACATTATCGGAATTGAATCTTATTATGGAATTGGAATTGAACTGTTTCGACTGGAATTGGAATTGGAGTTGGAATTGAAATTTCTGCTCTGGAATTGGAATTGGAATTAAAAAATTTCAGTGGAATTTTTCCAGCTCTGCCTCGAATAGTAGCCGCACCCGAAATGTACAGTTTTTAATAGCAGCCGCGGCTATCATTCGAAGAAATACGGTAATCGCGGGGATCAACCACTCACATTTTAGATTAGAATGATCTAAATCTTTTTAGTGCTGATCTTGATGATGATATTGTGCTCGTAAACAGGGATTGTAAAAAATCAATTGGTTATAAATTAATCGCAATTTAATTAGACCAATTAATTGATTGATAATTCGCATCCAATTATCAATTGATTGGATAATCAAAATTAATTGCAATTAATTGGATCAGTGTCCATAAATTCAGCCTATGTATACCTAGCAGTATTCATATGTTTTAAAAAACCAAAGATCGGCAATGACAAAATGATATCATCAAACATTTTTGTTCCATTGTATTTTCTAATCATAGATTCTTCGCATTTTGTATTGAAGCACATTTGTCTCTTTAGTTTGTTTTACCTATGTCCTTCCCAACAGGATGTTTGATTCATGTAGCGAAAAGCAACAGGCTATTGTCTGGCAGTCTGTCTATCACACAAATTGTCAAACAACTCATTAATAACTGTCTTGATGTTTCTGAAGTCTTCAATGTAATCTAAATATTTTTAGCCTTTTTCGTACTTTAGATACTGTTGGCCTAACCAATTGCATATTGTAGACATATTTCTAATCCGAGTGTATAAAGCTTATATCAAAACTTGCGATGTCTAATATATAGGCCATAGGCCCTACCTAAGTTCTGATATACAAGAAGCTTTCCATGACTAAACTGCTTTCTTCGGTCTTCCATTATTTGGAATATATCGACACTGCACGCAATCTAATTTCACTTCATTGCTAAGAGCAGTAAAAGTAGCATGGTAGCAGTGTTATTTAAAAATAAAATGATATCATTGTCGATCCTAGTAAAAAAACCCGATCAGATTTTGTGACTCCACTTGAATAATGATGGTCGAGAGAATCTGATTGCAAGCTGAAGTGATGATGAGGGCTTCTCATTCCAACTTCATTTTTCTGTTGAAAGTATCACTAACAGTTTCTTGAGACGATTATCACTTATCAGCTACCTTCTTGGGTCACTGCCAGTTTCATTTTCATTTTGCACCTCCAAACTTGTATTTTTGACTTTTATTTCTTTACACGTGATCTTTCAGCTATCGAATGTCTTGCACTACTACTGTTCCAGATGACGGACACTTCACTCTGCGACCTGAAAGTTGGTGCTAGAGTTATGATCATGTTCTTCAGATATCGATGTCATGATGTACTGCGTGTCAAGGTCACATTTTACTTAACTCGCCTCAGGAAGCAGCAGGTCTGCGATACGTCGCGATTAAACCACTAATTTGGCAGATTGGTTTTCATTTAAAAATTCGTGGATAGTTTCATTTACGTTGTGTTCAATTCGCTCGTCAACTCAGATTGAAAGGATTTACTCATTTGTCACCGAGGTAATAATACTTGCATCCTTTCTATCTCAGCAACTGGTAAACCAACCAATATTACATGACAGCACTAACAGTTGAGAAGATATGGTATTGTCAGTTCTTCAAAATTCTTCAATTTTTGTTGGAAGTTCAAACATTGACTACCACTTCCTTTGTCACGATCTTTCTGGATTATGTTATAATCGTCGATTGATGCATGCTGATAAAAATACATGTTCATTTAACCAACTCTCAACAAATACCGATGTCAATCTTGTGTCGATTCAGCAGCAAAGATATCTCCTCAGTTTTATTGAAGATTGATCGAACATTTGCAAACAAAACGATGGATTTCGAAAAGAATGGTGTTCGCGTCTAACGCGCGTGAGACATTGATGACGATGCTGTTGGTCAAGCTCCTTAAACACTTTGCTCTTTGATTTCCTTGTGACACGCACTTCCACAGATTTTGATTCCAAAAGATGTTCATAATGACAAAGTTGAGAAGTTCTCAACAAAAACAAGCATCTTCTCAATGATCTTGGCAGGCCAAAACAGCCTTTCTTCTCAATTTCCCACAGTGCATTGAATGAATAAGATAAGCGTATCGATTCTACCATTTAACAATAGCTCTAGACACTCACAGTGCGGTGTTGTGTACACAGTAACAGTAGATCAGCACAAGCCGATGTCTCCGCTCTCCGACCATCCGCCACGACGACAAATGATCGAATGAAAATATTCTCTTTTTTAAGTATGGTAGGAGGACCTGCTGTTCATTGAACGATGATTTAACAAAAGAAGCAAAGAATTTTCATCTGTCTAACTTAAACCACCTAGAGAAATAAAACATAATCCGAACAAAATAGGCAAAAATATTGGGTATTTTTAGAAAAGACTAGACACATTTCTGATTATGGAGTGATAGGCACGGATGGTCAATTTGCTGGCGCCAGCAGGTTTTTCATTTCAAATATTTTGAACATTTTTTTGCGTAAATATTCATGTTTTTTTGTTCTGTCGATTTTGGCTCACACAGTACGCTTAAGCAAGAAGTACTAACGCTCAATCATTCAATGATGCATTTAACATCTTAAAAATCATTATCATGATATCTGCATGTATTGTTAATTTAAAGATGGTTTTTTCAGATTTTATCTGTTGAAATTAAAAAGTGAACATACACGCAGGCCTGCTACTTTGACATGGAAACCCGAAAATGAAAACACAACACAAATTCTTGTCTGTATATACCATGTAGGCCTACAATTCTACATTTTTACATGAAATTTTATTACAAGTGACACCTACATTCGAACATTCTCCAACTAGCAATCAAGCACAGCGATTTCACTTTGAATCAGGCTGACCAAATGATTTCGGAAAAAGCAGACTTGATTTTCGGACATGAAAAATCGACCTTATTTCACCTTAATAGGGATAATTTTGCAATGTGCTACCTGTAAGGCTATAGATCCAAATGCACCTAAGTAAAGTCTACGTGTATCGCACATGCAGAGGTAAATGTCACAAGATTTATATATGTGGTCAAACTTCTTTATTTTCACTTTTTATAACTTCTAAATTAGAAAATGTCACATTCAAAGAAAATTTCATTACATATCAATTTCCTTTTTAAAAAAAACTGTCAATCGCAGATGCTGACACGGCATCCCTGCGTTTCTTGGAAGCCTGACTATCTTCCTCCAAACGCACTTTCCTTGCTCGAGCCTCCGCCAATTTCTTCTCAATCGCTTCGATTTCAGTCTCCGTTTCTTGTATTTCCTTGTTCAGAACTTTATCTGATTTCCTCTCATAAATACCAATTTTTCGCTTGATTTCTGCAGCTTTCGTGCATCAGAAGTTCTTTTTCTTTGAGTTTGAATCTCTTTTTCTCTTCTTCGGTATACAAACGACTAGCTTGGCTCATGCTTTTCAGTAGGTCGTCCGGAATTGTGAATTTTTCAAGTGACTCACGATCAAAGTAATCGGAGGCCAACCGAATTCCATCGTAGAGATTATCAGAGAACGCAGATTGGTAGTCACTTTCATGAAACTTCATTTTCGAGAATCCGCTTTCGACTGTCACATTGTGGGGTACGAGCAAAGTTATGGTGCTCACCAATTGTGTAAGCGTTGGTGAGGTAGAAAGTTAATTTGCTTTGAATAACGTCTCCAATGGCTTTATCACTTCGGAATCGGATTTTCCTGGCAGTACTGCAAGCTCGTCAGATGCGGTAACACGATTCAAATTCAAGGCCGCACACAATTTAGAAAGATTTCTAAGAAACCTATCGTTGAGTTTCTGCTTTCAACAAATGGCACCGACGAACGATTTCCGACTACAGCAATTTAGAAAATCTTACAGGAAGACGATGCAACTGCTGTTCATTGAAAAAATTCCACCGTTCGCTTATCCATCCAATTTCATGCTCACTCAATTGATTCATTCCTGCATTTATGTGAGGAGACTCTTTATCATAGAACAATTCCTTCATTTTTGACTGAAAGTTCCTGGTGTTCCATCTTTGTGATACAGCATCGGAATGTAGTTTTGCGGTGTTATCTCCACCGAATGCTACATCATTTTCCCAATATTCTCATTGTTAATAATAATCTCATTGTTTTCCATTTTTAGACATGATAATCATATTATTCCTCGCGCATACGTACAATGGTTGATTTTCTTTGAACTGACGCATTTCAGGTCTCAACATATGAATTTCCGTTCAATTTAAAGAATATGCTGATAGAACTCTTGAAAATCATACAAATACAGCAATGATAGAAAAAAGCAGACTTGACCAAAAACACAGATCAAAAACAGACTTTACAGACTAGTGTGCAAAAAGCAGACCATTTGGTCAGCCTGCTTTGAATACTACTTTTCCGTTCATTATTCACTCGAAGTCGCCCGGGTTAATTTCCAGCAGAAAGATTCGCACGCAACCTGCTGTGGAGCCGACGGTCCATTGAAAATGATCATTCAGCAATCGCATCTGACAGCGATTTATTTTCTATGACGTCACTAAGTATGCGATGCACTAGAAAGTCACTCCATTTGATCTGCTGCTCCATGAGCCTCGGTTTAGCTGAAAGCAAAGTGCATGGCTCAAAGTGTTCCTTTTCTTTTTCAAACGCAATGTGTTTCCCATTCAGCAATACGGCTTTTGCCCACTCATTGAAATCATTTCAAACCAACGATCTACATATCATTTTCGCACAAGATTTCGAGATTTTCGAATACCAATTCTATTAGATAAAAGGCATAATCCAAAATTGGTTGCAATTTGAAACAATTCCATCTTTTGTTGAACAGCGACATAATCATTCCAAAATGTCATGCATCTTATTCTCGATTGGCCATTGCAGCAACGACGTGTCAGTTACCGGTATATGAAGTATGCAATCTCTTCTCATAATAATCAACTCAGAACGCACAATTGATAGTTTATCCACAGTAATTGTTATTGTGAAAACATAAGCGAAAACTGGATCACAGAGAAGGAGAATCTTTGCATGGATTACATACATGCACATGATACATGACGACACCAGTGTCCGGATTCTAGAATTTCGAAATTTTCGTGCATCCCGAAAATTTTCGTGCATGATATATATATATAGAAAAAAGTCACCTTTTCTGAATCGTATGATCCCACACAGCACTATTTCGTTGCAAAGCCGCTTCAGAGCTATTTTACACATTCATATTCAATTCCTCATCATTGCATAAGAACTTAAAGTTAGACTGACATGCAGTACTGTAATGTACATCTGAGTGAATGCACGTAAAATTGATGTAAGCTACCCAGGGTAACAAGAATCCTGCTCACATATTAATTTGCAAATTACATGCGAACATTCAACTGCCAGATGCAATTAAAGATAGAGTAAACGAAACTGCCACTGAGTATAGAGTTTCGATTTAACTTATTTTAAGGGTTGATGGAGGTATTTCAAAAAAGTATGCCTATCCAATTATCATGAAAGTAATTACTTTGGTAGGAAGGGCGTATGCCTATTATGTTAACAGATAGAACGAGTATACAGTATAATAAATCGTATACTTGTGTATCACTGAACAAATTGAAACAACAAATTTAGTACGGTAAGAGCATATTGCTATTTGCAAAGATTACTAATCAGCTGACACTGTCCATTATCTTTGGCCATTGTTCTGACAGTCTACATGGAAGTTCACCAGATATGTCACTTTGGTATTTTTGGTATCTTTGGAAGAGAGGAGATCTTGGGGAGGAGCTCGGCTGCCTTCCGTTTCAAAACAGTCTCTACGACACGTTCGCATTCTTTTTCCTTCTTCCCCCCCCCCCCCCCCCCCCTTTGTGAGACAATTCAGAACGATTAAAGAAAACTGCAGCGTGCCTCAATGGAGTTGTGATAATCAGATTTTCAAGGTTACAGTGGAGCACAGATAACTATAACACGTCGGGAGCAAAAAAATCACTCGAGCAAAAAGGGATTTTGAGTATTAAAATGCTAAGAGTTATCTCCAGTGTGTATCTTCGACAACATTGTTCACGTCATCTTTCACAGAATCACATATGAATAAGTGTCAATTTCGAATGTTCTTGAAGTTTCCATTAAAGAGCACAAAGCTGCGAAACTGAGACAAGTTAACGTAAAATACCTTTTAACTCCAGCAATAATATTGAGTATATGATCTGAAATATGAGAATAAGTTTTCAACCTAAGAAATGTGCACAGCCTTTATTTACCTTCAATAAATATTTGTCATATTTGAATCCTGATTCTTATCAAAAGATAATTATATAATCATGTCGTTTTTTAGAATATCGTATCTTGTTATCTGTAAAATGTATCTTTCTCTGAGACAGAATGTATCTTAAATGTGGCAGACAGCTTACAGTTTCCACTCATTTCACCAAGTGCTGTACTCTACCCACTTGGTAGAGTACAGTAACACCGGTAATCTATAAAAATCTATCAAAAATGATGTATACTGAAAAAAACTGAACGATGCAAAAATTCGTGCAATCCACATCACGATTTTCGTGCATCGACTGTAATTTTCGTGCATTCGTGCATGATTCGTGCATGCACGAATTTCGTGCGTGAATCCGGACACTGGTGATGACACATCCGGCATCCACTGCATTCAGTATTTTACGCAATTTTGATGATTACGAAACATACTTCACATTGGCAGAACTAAGAAAAAATAACACGGAACTTAGAAAAAAGATAAATGCTGGCCAGCAGCCTTCTGATGGCGCAGTTGCCAGCACCGTGCTGGCGCCATCAATGCTGGTCCCATCCCTAGTGATAGGTCATCATTAAGAAAATTGTCTGATGTCACTTTGAAGCTTCGCCTTCTTTGGACAAGGTTGTGGGGCAACTTCCTTGCTGACAGCATCGGTGGGGTCACCGTCAATATCATTATCTGAAGAAGCTGGTGGATCATTTTCTTGAATACGCGAAATTCGAGGCAGGTTGTGTATTTCTACCAAACCAGTAATCATATCTTTCGAAGCTTTGCAATTAAAGCCTTTCTCTGCTGTCTTCTCCATATTTCGGTCTTCTCTTCCTCTTCTTCGCTTTTCTCGGCTAGTCTTCCCCTGGCAACCAGCCGATTTGCCCACTGTTCATTGGAGCATTTTTTCCTTACATACCATTCAAGAGATGATTTGATGCGGGTTCCGTTTTATGATTCGGAGGAAGTTGTGAAACGGAAGACCCATAGACTTTGCTTCGATATTTTGCTCCATGCACGGACACTCATCAATGGCCTGAATTCTGTGGCAGTCATATTCATGAGGGTAGAATCTCCCTCCACCTACGTTCCGCTAAGACACGTAATCGTTGTCTTCATGACTGTGCAGATATTCGGATAGAGACCTAACTTCTCAATTTTTGTCCAATATTCATCAATGTCGATTTCATCAGGCGGTGGAAGAGTGTCATCCGATGATATTGCCGAACTTCTTGAAGAGCTTTCACATTGTCATTTCCAGAAATAGGGAAATCTTCGATAGCTGTTGAACTTACAATTCTGTCCCACGATTTTCCGGGTCCAATCCTTCGAACGACTGCAAGAGATTGTTGTTGAGAGGAAACGTTTCAATCAGTTGCACTGATGTTTTGACTGGTCCAGAAATGGTTTATTTTCCATTTTCAGACAACTGAGTACGTGGAATATTATCTTGGGAGGTCAAACATTCAAAAACGTTTTCGGGTGAAATGTGATTGTTGCAGTTTGACGCAGTCTCCTTTGTCAAGTTTGTCATTTTTTCTGGAGCCATGAACGAACAGCAAATTTTGCGAATCAACTTTGTCATTTCCGTGTGTAAACGATGGATCAGAGGGATTTCAAGCTGCATCATCTTACCAGTATTCGTTCATGATGGATATTAATTGTCGAAGGAACTTGCATCTCAAAAGGAATACTTCCCTTCGAAGAAATAGATGCTCAGTGATAACTTTCCTTCTGGACAGCTTGGCTTGTGCAGTTTTCTCATTTGGAGATGATTCTTTCTCAATGTTCCAATAATGCAATTGATTTCTGCCGACCCTTCGTTTGAAACACCACTGTTGGAGCAACTCAGTCTTATACATAGGCTAATATAGCCGACATGAAGCCATGAATGATTGCACCTGTAACCACTACTGAAGTCACAAATAACAAATAATGTGTAGGGACACGAAAACACCACAGATAATTCTCGAGAAAATTTCCGAACAGTTTACATCGTATGCTGACAGAACAATAATATCCAGAGAAACTGAACTATCAATTCATCAACGAATCTCAAATTTCCCTGATGATAGTTCTATGATGAAAGGATCGACACGGTGTGACCCCCCCTTCCTACCTAATTTTAATGCATTATTTGACGAATCTCGAGACCTTCCGGTTTTTACCGGCAAATTCTCAGCACTGGTCGAAGAGCTTCAGCAGCAGCCTTTCCTTTTCAACAGTCCATTCCGGGGACGATGTTCCTGTTTGTGGTTAGTGCAGAGCCTCGGTAAGAGAATTCGTTGACATTCCCTAGTTCTCATCCCTCGATTTGATGCTAACGACTCTGTCGAAGGTGCATGACCTTAAATTTTCGGATTTTGATGGATAGACTAATTACAGGTGAATTTAAAAAGCATATCCAGTAACTGCTGCATTGTATTTTTGCCTTTCTTCAACAAAACCAAATCATCAGGTTGGGCGAGAACACATACAGACTTGAATCGTGTGGTTGTGATATACCAAAGGAATGGATCAGTTTCATGATTTTCATTAGTTTATCAAAGTAGCTACTACTAAAACCAGAAACTGTTCCAAGCTGGGGCGACCGCACAGAAACAGTGTTAGATAGTGAGTTGTTCGTGACAAGTAAATTTCAATTGGCGAATGATACTAGTAAGTAAATGTTTATTTTCGGAAGTCATTGGAAATCTGAAGGTACAAAATACATTTCAATAAGACAGAAAGATAATGGCACAGTCGGAAGTAATTATACAAGCAATTACAATGCAAGGCTATTAGGCTGAAGCAATAGAGAGATTCGTATATCAATCATAGTGTTGTTTACAATGATAGCGGTTGGCGGAAAGAAGGAGTTACGCCGGCGGGAAGGTCGACACAGGTTGAAGGAGCCTTCCATATCGAGCAGATGAGTCTGGACACAAATGATGCAGGGGATAATCGTGATTTGCAATGATCTTATGCAAGGCTTGAATAGCAGCATTTACGCGACGAGAATTCAAATTGGGAAAGGAGGTGCAACTGCAGTCCTGATGACACACAATGCGATGAGCACGACGTTGAATACTGTCCAGCAACTTCTCACTGCGTGAAGTCATTGAAACGAATAAAGGAGAGCAGTATTCGATGGTAGAGAGAATCAATTCACAAAAAATCGCTTTAAGTCCACAAAACTTAGCAGTGGTCGGAGAATCCGCAAAGTATACAACCGCTGTGATGCAAGTTGGTTAACATTATCACAGTGTGCATCCCATTTCAGGTCTGTTCTGAAGGTCACTCCAAGAATTTTCAACTTTTGGAAACGTCAGGTACTATGGCAGAGACGCTTTGGGATGATTTTGGGATCCAAAGAAGTTTGCACTTTCGATAGTTGAGCGATACTCGTAGACCGATAGAGTTAGACCAGGAAACCTTTTCTGCGTGATCGACTGAATTGTTTGAGTGAATCGGTATAACAAATGTACAGTCGTCGACATATTTCACAATTGTAATAGATACAAATACAGGTGACAGGGATCCAACACCAGCGCTAAATAGGAAAGGACCTAACATTGAGCCCTGGGGAACATCACTTGATACTGAGAGAGAATCACTGCTGATCTTGTGAATTCTCCCAGCTAGTGTACTGTTGGAGAGATAATTAGCTACCCAATCGATGAAACCATCGGGAAAGGAATTGTCCTTTAGGTATTTGACAATCACGTTATGAGGAAGTTTGTCAAAAGCCTTGCTTAAGTCATACGTAAGAACAACAGTGTCCAAGGTAGTCGTCTAATCGAGATCAGAAGTGACATTCCCGTGCAAACCTATCAGAGCAGCCGTTGCCGATGAATTTTTTGAACAGCCGAACTGATATTTACCAAAAGAAATATAGAACAAATGCATGGAGGATCATAAAATCAGCCGTTCACTTATCTTAGATGGCATTGGCAAAAGAAAAATATGCCTTAACTCATCCAAGGACAAAGGCAAAGACTTGGGAAGTGGACTGATGTCACTTTGCTTCCATATTGAAGGAAATGACGACTAAGAAAAGATACGTTAATGATGTGGGTCAATGGTGCACTGAATCGTAGCAGCCTCTCTGTAGATAACGGAAAGGATATTATCATGACCGGCGGCCTCGTGCGGCTTTCAGTTTGATAGCAATTTGTATACATCTTCTTGATGAACAAGAGGAGCCCAATGGTCATCATGGTCTTGACTAGATTCTATGGGCGTTCTTTGCGTTTCAGAAATGTATGATAGTGAGTTGATGAATTCAGCAGCCTCGAAGTTCGATGAAAATTGATTTAAAATAGGATCTATCGCGCAAGAATAGGATTTCTTTGTTCCACGTACTTAATTTACAACTTTCTATAACTCCTTGGGCGCGGAGCAAGCCTTTTGAGCCCAATTCACTGTCACTCAAATGCTTATAGAGGTTGTAATTTCTGTTCCGGTAAGCCTCCCCTCTTTAATTTATCAATGACTTGATCAGAGGTGCTATGAATGGTTTGTCCTTGGAGTCATGATAGCCGTTGTAGAGGGGATGTTTTTGGATGACAGCATTGAAGAAATTACACTTCAAGTGATATCAGCAGATCGCAGAATGGTTTGAAGTTAATACTAACCAACTGAGTGAGGAAGCCATTTCTGTTCGATGATCGTAATCAAAAGAAATGCACACTCTAATACAGGGGTGCGCAACCTTTTACATTTTTCGGCCGCCATTTCGAAGGCCGAAATAATCACGGCCGCACTTAACAACTAGGTCAATAGCCAATCCTCTTTATATTCCACCACTCAAATTAGCTTTCCCTGATGAATGACGCAGTGAAAATCTCATAAAGGACTACTTTGTAAAGTGAGTTAGCAAGTTAACCCATATGCGACCGACGTTGACCCGAAAAGATTTTAAACTTAACCCTTTCATGCATATTGCACTCTCTTGAGGACATTTTGACCCCAAAGCGGAAAAATTTGTAGCCAAAAGAAAGAAGAGATCAATGCGCTTCTAATGGCTTTTTATGGTTTCTAATGGTTTTTTTTGAAGAATAAAGACTTGAAGCCAACGCGCACGAACAATTCAAGCAAACTAGAATTGTCTCTTTTGTTTAGCTGATGACTCTAGCCATGAATGCACATGAATGTACCTTCCCTAAAATATTCTATTCATGAGTTATCGAACTGCTTGAACACCTTCATCGCGCCTGCGGGCGCGCATTTTTCCAAGCCGCATGGGCATAAAGGTGTTCGATAGTTACAAGGTGACTATTATGCTGCTACAGTGATGATTGCTTTTCGATTGCCTTGAACTCCAGAAATATTTGCAATATACATGTACAATATTCTTTTTTATTTGATTCTCACTGCCACGGCCGCAGGTTGCTGCTACGGTTGCGCACCCCTGCTCTAATACTTGAAGGTGAAACGGAATAGTTCGGTGATCACTGGTAGAAAGAGGAGGGCCTTCGAACGTTGTATTGAGATGCTGCAGCAGTTGATAGAAGCAGAAGGTCAAGAATGGCGTCAAGACGAGTAGGGCTCTTCACGACATTGCGCAAGTCAAATGAATTCGACAAGTATGAAATGTCCAGACGATGTAAGTCCCCGGTTATGAAAATGTTATAATCTGGATAATGAAGCAGAATATTATCAACGTTATTTGCCATGAACAGCTGTAAGTTATAAGAAGACTGAATAACGCAGGATGGGGGCAGATAAATGCACACGAAGCAAAGCTTGAGTTGATGGAAAACGATCCACACATTGTTCGAGGCATAATTATGTCCAATAACATCAAATCGATGCGGATGAAGTGAGTCTTTGATCCACATCACGACGTCATCACCTACTCGTCCATCAGAACGATCATCTCGGAACACGGTAAAATTGTTTAAAGCAATATAGGCGTCAGCAGTAGTTGAGTCGAGCCATGACGGATGTTACTTCAGGGGTTCCGCAAGGTTCCACCACTTCACCTTATCTCTTTGCCTCTCATATGGGATCTCTTGTACCGCTGGGTGAAGACACGTGCATGGTCAAATTTGCAGACGACGTTATCCTATTGCAACCGTATCGCTCAGGTCAGCTGCTAGCTTCGGAGACTGAGCACATATCGAAATCAGGCATGGGATTGAACCAATTATAAAAAGCCGAAATTTTAAAGAGTAACTGAATCAGCGGCGCATGGCGAGTGTTTAGCGAGCCTATAATTGAGGTTATTATTATAAATTTTGAGGTTATAATTCCACAGAAAGCCTAGAAATCGTCTAATTAAAAGGCTTAATATTTAACACAGGTCTTTACTTTTTAACTATTTATATGACTTAATATAATAATTAAAATACATGGGTATTTACACAATTTAGAATATGTTAAATGTACAAAAATCGAATCAAGTAAGAACCTACATAGATGAGCAGTAGAAATTCATAGTAGGTACGTAGGTACAAATGTATATGAAAAAGTGGGTCTAGTTAGAAATCTTAGCACGCTTAGCAAAACTAGGTACAATGCAGAACTGAATTATTTTCAGAATATTAAACTTTGTACAATTGATCAAGACATTTTCTGTCATGACCCCCCCCCCCCCCAACACCCCATTGCCAAAGCTTATTTTGCTTATCAAACAAAAAAGGCGAAAAAGATCTCAACGGAAAAATCCCATGCCTGCGAAATGGTGTAATGAGCATGGTCTAAGCCTTAATCACGACAAAACAAAAACAACTTATCTCAAAGAAGACAAGAACTCATGATGATATTACTGTCGTTGAAACGCTTCTAGAGTGGATGATTCTCGCGGTTGCTTTCTCAGAGTCGCTGAAATGGGATAGTCGTGTCAACAATATCTGTAGAAAGGCCAGCAGCCGTCTCTATGTGATACGTCGACTGCGAGAGTTTCTTCGCAAAGATGACATTATTCACATCTACCATCTATATGTACAGAGTGTATTGGAATATAACTCTCCTCTTTTCGTCGGTCTTAATCAAACAGACAGCAAAAGATTGGAAAGAGTCAGGAGAGGAGCACATCGTCTTATCTGTGGAAAGGATTGTTCCTGTGGTAACTTTACACCTTTATGCATTCGTCGCGACCACCGTGCTGTTAAAACTTTCCTCAACATGAAGAATCCAGAGAATCTTCCCTTCGACGCTACTACGTTCTGGTCACGTTGCTATACCACCTTCGCATACTCATCGGCGCTCAGCTTCTGTACGTCATTATTTAACAGATTGTACACCACGTCATCTGCTCTTCAGTACGTTCATGTCAAAACTTATCTTTCACTTTACTGCCTTGCCTCTCTTGATTTGTATTATCAATTATCATTATCTGAAAATAAACGCTTATTATTATATGACTCAGTGACTGTGAAAATGTCCACTTCTTATAAATATTGTTTTCCAATGTTTTTGGAAATAAACAACTTTTGAATCTTGACTTCTCTATCAGAAATGCTAGCATGGATGTGATCTCAATCTTCGGCAAGGCACGGTTTACATCAGTGGACATAAATGAAGGCAGGCGCGGACATGAGGCGGGTAAAATCAATGACGAAAATGCACTAATTCACTTCTTGAATTGACTTGATCGCGAAATATCACATCTTCACCGCTGCTTCGACGCATTTCGAGCTCTTTCCTCAATTCCCACTCCCTACCTTGTTGCATGAGGTAAGATCATGCTTCAAAAAGACGGTGAAATTCCGAGGTCTTTAAGGATTTTGAGTTTTTCAACACTTCTTTCTTGGAATTGACATCTTTTATTTGGTGGTTTACCAATGTGACTGCACTGACTGATGTCAAGGTCTGAAACTCTACAGTAGTTGAACACACATTTGAACTGCTCTTGGTCGCATTCTCTCTCGTCTTCAATTGTTCCAGACGATTTCTCGGATAATCCATGCACAACGATATTATTGCTGCGACTCATTCTATCCGGATTTTCCCGTATCACTGCTTCAGGATAGGAGACATACGCGGCTATATCATGTAGTTCATTGATTTCATGTCGTTGATCTTCCTGCTTGCTGCTGAAGTCAGCCACTTTCTCCTCTAATCCATCAATCTTCTAATCAGCCTGTTTGCCGTGTTGGCAAGTTCATCCACCTTAAAAGATAATTTCTTTTTTTCTGGGTGTACATCAGAGATTTAATATCTTCAATAGCAATGAAGTCACAAGTAATTAGATCGTGTATTTCGTAACAACATTCGATTTGATGATCATCTTGCATGACTTTGTCGATTGGCAAAATACCAAAAACAGCGCAATGACAGATTTGTACCTTGCAGTTCAATCACGGGACTGTCAATATCGTTAGAGATTCGTTAGCCTAACAGTGTTTCTGTGGGGTCGCCCCTTATTAGTAGCGAAAATAATAACGCTTCATTTTGTCTCGATATAATTGGCAAAATACGAGCAAATACTCAAGGCTTACCTCCAATAATTGAAGCTTTTCCCTTACTTCCGCCAGTGTTTTGATGAGAGGAGGAACACGCATTCTGTAAAAAATAGCATCTTTTCTAAACTTTGCTATAACGATCTGCAGTCTGATTTACTTTATCAATTATTAAATACAGCAATGAAAGAGGTTGAGCTTCTTTCTAGGAGGGGGTGCTTCCAAAATTCCAGCTGAGAGGGGGAGGAACTCAGAAGAGATGCTCGCTCTAAAAGTTGCGATAAGAGAGACGCCCGAGACTCGTTAGTGAGTCGCAGCCGTTCTTCGTTAGAAAAGGTGTAGCCTCACCTAGTCTCTTCTACAGATACTATTTCGGCAGTACTACAGCAAATGAGTACATGCCGAAACCGAAAATCTTTCCCAGAGGCCCACACATACCTGCCGCACTCACATGCTATCATGTGAGCTTAGAACTTACACACACAATGAGTCGCTCGAGAAAAGCGCACGGCACAACTTCGGAATAATCTCCTCCACACCAGCTTGCCTGACCAATACAATCATGATGCTCTCACGAGGCGCGTGGACATGTTTATGATTGAGACAGCTTGACAAGCTAAAATTTGTTCATTTTTCCTTTTGTTAATTATGAAAGCAGCAATCAGTGGTGATAATCTGGGATGGGGACCGCCGCAAGCTTGCCCGTGTCCACATTGCCCACAGTTCAGTTGTTGTTCCTGAGCTCAGCCTGTCAAGTTCCGAGCTGGAACGTGGAAGCTGGCAATTCAGGATGTTCTCACATCTGACATCGCGAAATAATACAAGCTGTATTATCGGGAAATTCGTTGTCGGTATTGTCTCGCAAAAAAAATGCGAAACATAAGTTGACGTCAAACGTTACACGTCACACACGCCTGTTGTATCAAACCCAATCAAGCCAGAGAATATCAAAATCAAAAGAGGAAGATAGATCTTTCTGTTGTGATGAATGGCCTATAACACGCTTGAGTAGCATCACGCTGCATTAAGTTCCTACGTGAATAATACCATCGTTCACAACAGGAGGCCTATATGTAGAATACTAACATAGGCCTAGGTCTGGCCTTCAGAAAAAGAATTATGACTAGATTCAATTATATAATCAGCTTAGCCTACCTTATGCTTACGTCATGTTTGCCGCCGTGAATCCATAGTTAAATATCCACCGACCGGGTTTGAATTCGCAGATAAAGCCATTATTGCACATGCCCGTGCCCACTGTCCACAAAAATCGAGATCTCCGCAGCGGACCCACCCCAGATGATAATTAATAAATGATTAAACAACACATTCAACGATCATGCGTACAACGTTCCTTGATTTCTTCTAGTTGAGTGATCTCTGGCTTCTACAGTGGTTCGCTGCTGTAGGGGTGAATATAAACAAGACACGAAAATTTCTCATACATTATTTGGCCAAACACAAATATTTACTGCCAAGCATCAATAAAGTATCCTCCTCCTTCCGCAACGAGATAGAATGGACGATTGTTCATTACATGGGGAAAAGTTGCTCGGGACAAAGCGGATAGAAATTCAAGAATTGCATGTTACTGCAACTTACCCAAAGTCGTGAGGGATGCGAGTATAGAAATCATTGCACGCTTGTAACAAACTAGTCGTTTTAGGTGCACTACCTCCGCCGGCGCTTCTTTTGCGCCCACTTTTCGCCTTTTCTTTTTCTTGTGATTTTTCAATCCATTGCTCGATATTTTTCAATGCCTCATAACCTGCCTTGATCTGGGCTTTAGTCAAACGCCCAAGTGGTGCTTTTTGACAATCGTATTTCATTTCGACAACCGTATCTTGCATCACTTTCACGTCACAGATAAGCTCTATCAGAATTTGCAATGACTTCTCAAGTTTTGATTTCAATTCTAAGCGCTTTTTGTCAACTTCATCCGTATCTCCAGCTGATGATGCTTTGTCACCACCATCTTTGCTGTAATCAATCTCGACCAAATCATATTTACCCTTAATTTTCGTGAAACTGCTTCGACTTTCCCAATCATTGCGTGTCTTATCAAAGAATCTGAAAAAAGTAAATAAGATGATGTCACAGGCAGTTAAAAAAAGGTTTTCTTACACATCATGCTCCAATTATGCCTAGGTTTGTTATGGGCAATCGTGGAATGACATTTTCCGGGTTTCAATAAAATCATTATAGAGCCTCGAAATAAGTTTTAAAATACCCCTAGTGATAGCGAGTTTTATTCATTATCTTACAAACGGCTGTGTGGCTCTTCATTCTAAGGAAGAGAACAAATTTTTGAAAATGTCAATTTTTGAGAAAATTTCATTTACAAAATTTACAGATGTTCCATGTGACCTCCTCATGAGTCACAGCAAAGATCGAGACGGTGTTCCAGCTGATGTCATTCTTCAATAAACATGTCGTTTGTCCACAATCGTCACTGCTTCAGCAATGCGATGCTGCAGTAATGCTAGTTCGTGGAAGTGGATGTAAGCAAGTCACATAACTTGCCCCAAAGAAAAAATCAGAAACTGTTAGGCCTGTGATCTTGGTGGTCATTCATACGACAGCAAATCTGAAGACAACCGATCCATCGTTGGGGTAGGTCGTTACGGGTAGCACGAGACGATATCAATGGCAGCATTACTGGTGTCATATCGATACAATAGTCATATTATTTATGAGATGTCTATTGCCGTCATTACTGATGTCTGAAATCACTGACTCATAGACAGGTTTTTCTAAGATATCAATGTCCCATTCGATATCAAAGAAACAGCTCAGGCCCCAGTTCAAGATCATTTCATAACCAGCCGTCTTAGCTCACTGACGCATTCAGAGCAAGATTCTTTGAACAATTTATTAACAAATCCAAGCACATTTTCACACTATGGAAATCAATATACAAGTGGTTGATCGCATGATGTGCAAGATAACAGCATTGTTGTTTTTTTATCTTCTAGCAATACGAATTTAACATCGCACGAAAAACAGAGCGTAGATGTTTTGAAATTCTCCACTACATTCGCTCCAATCATGACATAACGAGAATCCATTTCCAATATTTCATGGACTCTCTCACTTGAAAAACAGCTCGTCATCGAACTTTTCTATCATTTCAAACCCTAAATTGTGCACTCTTTACAGAGTTATTAATTCGAGCAATGAGCAAATACATTCAATGGTTCACTCGTCAATATCTCTTGGCCACGCTCTTCCGATGTATATTCTGTTCCTATCTATTAGCAACAACTCTCTTTATGATTTGGTATTATCAGTGACGTGAGACTTTGTTCATCAAATCAAATTCTATACTGCAAATACCAAATTTGATAGAAGCAATGCCAAATTTTCGTGTAACGGAGGAAATGCACTATGAAAGATATCTTACAGGTTGTACACACTGATACTGCATGATTAAGGCCGTCTAATTTGCTATGTAATACCATTGAGGTAGGAGCATTTCACCATCCACCTCCGCATTCCCAATGAAAATGACATTGAGGAGATTCCTATGGTTCACAATTTGGACTCGTAGATATCTCAAGCTTGACATTCTTCAATATCTGAGCTGCATGGGCTGTGTAGAAAATTATCATAGATTTTAGGTTCAGTAACAATGCATATATTGCCTTTCAAATGATCAGCCTAAATCGTCTGGTGCTACGCGCCGACCAAGCTGTCATTTGAAAGGTAATATATCTTCATTATAAAATTGATGGCTATACCGCGGAATCTATGAATGAGCAAATCAGGAGACTGTATTAATATCTTTGTAGTCCCTGGCTAATCACAATTTGTTTACAGATTTCTGTGATTTGTCCTGTGTAAGAGTTTTCATAGGAAAAGTTAACTTTCTCATCCCACGGGACTGAAAAGTTGATTTTTCCTGCCGGCAGTTTACATGGGACTGGGAGAGATATCTTTTCACTCCCACACAAAATGAAAAAGTATTCATCCTCACACTGATGGTCGCTAAAGAACAAAATGCATGCAACTGTCCAATACTTGGTCAAACCTCGAGGATCAACCACTCCTATGTGAATGCTCAGTCTGGTGGTGGTACGCTGTCCAGTACCATAATCTTAGCAAGCTTCCCCACAAGCGGAAGTGGATTTTCAACTGCAGGGTTTGTCACAGACAATGTATCCTCATGAGTCCACAGCAGATTGATCAGTAGCCTTTCGTTAAATCGCTTACCGGTCCAAAACCGTCTCACTTAATCACTTAACTCTTAATCTGATTCAAACTACTTTGTAATTTCTATTTCAGGCGTCCGCATTATACCTAAGTAATAGAAACCCAATCGCTACAAGGAAAAAAGAAGCCTACGTGTGATACCTGGGTGGGTACGAGTATACCGGTGCGCACCGGTACATTATTAAAGATGGAAACTGCACATAGAATTCACTGTGTCACTATTAGCCAACTAATTGTGAAATCGTCATGTCTTGTATATGAATACCTACAAGGCATACGGTAGGTACATGATCAATTCTACAGCAGTAACGGGATGTTTATGTATGGGCTATAGGGTCCATAAGATGCTTCTGAGTCTGACCCGGGTTCTATTAGAGGATACTCGGTTTTCAACTTCATTTCAAAAATGATTTTCAAGTTTAACTAAATAATGATAAAATTAATTGACAAATTAAGAAGCCAATGACACTCAAGAGGTCAGCATTTTGTAATATGCATTGCTTCTATGACAAGAATCATTGTCGTTTCATTGCCACCAAATATTAGAAATTTGCATCCACAAAATGATGAGGACGGATCATCTGATTCTATCATTCGTTCGGAGCAGATGGCCTACAGAATGCCGTTTGTAAAGAATATTTGTAATTGTGAAGATTTTTATAATTGCATGTAAGGCTCTTACAGCGGATAATTACAAGAACTTACTTCTTGCAGAAACTTTTGATTGCTTTATCGACATTAGTTCCATGTCGCTCCAGGTTAGATTGACCTTTCTTGCCCACTCTTCCCCATCGGAACCAAACGGAAAACTGTCCTGAACTGTCATCTTGGAGAAGCTGAATAACATAGTACTTGTTGTTGTTGAATTCCACATTTGTTTGATTCAGCATGGCATCATAAGTATCCTTTCCATTAACATATACGTGAGATGAAGCAGCAATAGGGCATTCAGAATCAACAGGGGCGGCACCCTTCACCACAACAGTTTTGACTAAAATTTAAAGGTGAAATGCAATCATTTATCCAGATGAAGGGTTTATCAAATATAAATAGCAATAAAATTTCGGGCAAGCAATCAATTGATTGCAACTATGTAATTTTGCCAATTGATTAATGTGCAATTATTTGATGACAGAAATCTATGAAATGCAGTTAATTGATGTCATTATTTGAATAGGCTGACTCTTGAAATAGAATTTTTCACTCTTACTTAACGACTTCGGTTCCATGGGCCTATCAGTTTGGATAATGGCTTAAGTAGACCCATTACATAAAATACATATCAATTTAATTGGATGCGAACAGTAACAAATTCTATCACAGACATTTAGGTTCATGTACCATAATTACAGTGATAATCAATTATTGAAGTAAGTAAATGATCATTATCGCACGTGCCTGCAACAGAGCACCAAATAGTTCCTGATTAGAATCTTGAAAGCGTTGAGTTGTAGGAGAGATATGTTTAGTAAGCTTAGCATCTAAATAGATCGCTGAAGGTGGGACGTCTTTCTTACGATAGTGAGTGGTGACAGCATAGCGAGTAAATCGCTGTCCGAAATTCAGAATGCAGATTCATATGGGTGGGTTGCAATGACCTTTGCTCTGTCGAGCAGGTAGAATTCTAGACCGAAGCTCTGTTTTCCGTTGCAACCCACCCTTAATGTCCCTTAAATGAATATGCCATCAAGCTATACACTAACACGAATACTACGAACCTGTGTAGATTGCGAATATTACTTTCTGGTACAAAAATGATAACTTGTCGGATTACCTCTTAGGAGGTATTTTTCTTGCATCTTGTTACACGATTCGCAAATGCACCAGACCATATTTATACATAAAACTAGCTTTTGTATTCTATTAATGATCAGACATATAACCAGCAATCAATTTAGTTTGTTTCAATTTTAGACAAATAATGTAGATTCCAAGATTGTTTCATAGGATTGTTGAAACATAGTGTTGAAAAAATCAAAAGAATACTGCCAGAAAATTCTCTGACTGCCATGCTTCCAACTGCTAAATTAGCTCATTCGCATAATCTGAACCGCTTGTTTCACCAACATCAATCTTCTAAGAAAACTCGATATAGGCCTCCCGTGTGTCTCTGGCAAGCCAACAAGGATTGATGTCTCGTATTACTTGACTGATAAATTCGATGACATTCAGTTGTAGCATGCAACCCGCATGTACTTTCAACATGAATCAATTCAGAATCGTGTAAAAGCTATAGCACCATGGCATCAAAGCTACTGTAAAAAATTGTGCATTTACCGGAACGCACCACGACAAGGCTTTACCTTCAAGAATTGCTGCAGCATGACTCTTTTGCTGATAAGGGCACAATTTCCAATTCCTATGTAATAGTTATCACACAAGATTATGCAATTATGCAATCGTCAAGGTCTGCATTCAATTGTCAACAGATGAATGACATCATGACAAAAAGTCACGTTGCGTTGTCAACATACAAAAAAGGCCTGTACTACTAAACACTTTCTTCCTGCTCTACCAAAAAAGCGAAAAAACGAATGCCACTCGATAAAAGCGAAAAAAGCGAACGTCTGGGTGGTCTGCATCGTTATGCGAGTGGTTTCGGACACACTCAAAGGTGCAGCGTGGGACCCAGAGTAGCAACAATCCAGCCCAATCCACCAGCCACCAAACTGACATCAGACCTCAACCGCCCTTGTAGTCCCTGATATGGTACAAAGGATGCAGTCATTATCACTAGCTCGTGTGGCCAAGAACCAACCGTGACACCAAGTAACCTGACCAAGCTGTCGTTACCCCGGACACAGCCATCAAACTACTGCTCTCGGACTTGTGTGTTCTCAAAAGGAATCCCACAGTACGGTACTTGTCAGCTATCAATGAAACTCTTTCCACGGTCACAGGAGTTGTCAGAGTTTATAAATCTTAAACTGGATTAAGTTGATTCAGTCATTAAGAAGTTATTATTTCTTCTATGTTTCAGTCAGCAACTGAGTCTACAGAGGCTATAACCGAGTAAGACTTAGATGTCAAGTTTTGCTATAATATCGACACTACCACGCCCAGTTTTCATCCCTAAGACTATACCCGTAACGAAATCAGAGAGTGCACTTATAATAGAGAATCAACTTCAAACCATGTAACCTAAAGATGTCGCCATTGTGAAGCGAATGACTTTGGTTGTTATTAAATAGTGATTTGGTCCAAGAGCCTTCTTCTGCAAAATTGATTTCTTTCCCATAACAAAACTGAATGCGAAAATTTGGGAGCTATAAAATCCTATCTTTGGTTTTCTAATTTTGCGGAAGAAGGACTCTGAAGCCAAATCATCATTAAATAATAAATATAATCGACTTCTTACTTACAATTCAATTAGTAAGTAGTCACTGAAGATATAACTGTACACTGCATTCTACTCAATGTGATTACTACATGCCGTGTTATTAGAACATGTTCAATATTTTGAAACGCATCGTCGCACGATATCCCTTTTCTGTTATTGATCGCTCCCACATGCCCCCCCCCCACAAAAATGACTTAACCGTTATTTTTTAAAAAAATCGTTGAAACTGTTTATGCACAGCAGAGTTCACGTGCGATTATTATGGTTTCGGCATGACAGTCTCATTTATTTACTGCAACATTTTCATTCGATCACATCAGTTGCATGTGAAAGTGTCAAATGAAAGAATTTGGTCACATTCGGTCAGTTATAAATGTCTACATCAAGAAGGTAAGAAAAGATAAAAGCTAAATTTCACTCAATTATCGTCATGCAATTGTCTAAAAGCGGTACAGCATTAAAGAAATCGTATATGGAAGAAGTTTATAGCAAATAAAAATGCAATTAACTATAATTATCGTGTGAAAATAATGGGAATGAATATGGAAACAATAGAATTCAATCGGGGTACAGGGTCTCCGAATGGGAGTGCCAAGTGGCTTGTTTCTTTCAATCCTTCCTTATAACACTGAGTATTCTGCACTCATGACTAAAAGGACATGATGACAAGCAGACCATTATAATCAGATAAATTTTAACCAACTATCAAATTCTCAATAGCCGAAAAAGCAAAAATTGTGTTTTTATCCAGTAGGAATTCAACTCACCTTTGGGTGCCGATTTACTCGGTTCAGGTTCATCAGATTTTGCCTTTTTTGCCGCAGGTGCACTGGCAGTCTTCGTACCTGAAAATTTCAACACTGCTAGTTGATCAACTGATGCATAATGCATGTATTTTTGCATGGCTGTTAAAGCTGACATTATTTCACTCATGTCAAATTTATTACTTAAATACTCAAATACATGAAGAGAAAGATGTTATAAATATCATCGATACGATGTTCAACTCACTCTTTTAATCATCTGGTGGAGGCCGATGAAAAATGTATTATGATTTGCATTCTTCGTCCTATCAACACTGCGACTGTATTACTTTAACTCGCTCAGCTTTGTACGAAATTACAAGAAGAGATTTTGTATTCAATCAGCATCTTTTTGACCAGTTTTTCAAAATATTTTTGGTGATGAACTTTGCGCTTGATAGATACGAGTATGATGACGAGATTACGCTTATCGGTACTTGGAAGTTACTTCTGAGTATTGAAGTTCTTGATAGGACGTTATTGCACTGATGATTTACAGTGGTCCTAATTTTTATACTTTTCAATTCGCGCGATGTCGTCCCCTCAAAAGTCTTCCGTTTCAGACAAAAACATGATATGTGAAATATTAGGCAATTTGAAGTCTGCATTGCACTGCTTCATTGGATCCGAAATTTCACTATTTGACCACAAATGACAAATGTATGACTATTTCTAGGCTGGCACTCTTCTTAATGAAATGTCAGTGAAATTGTGTAAATATTATTGATGAAACGTTTCTAAAATCAGGATGGCGTGAAAGATTTTTGAGAATTGAAAATTTGGAATTAGTTGACTAATACATGCATACTATTTCTGATGTATAACTGACTAAGTGAGTATCAGCTTAATTTCAACTACTCGTTTAAAAATCTATTTCGCTACAGTTACATGTAGAATACCTGAGAAATCATCAGTTTTTATTCATATTTCATAAATAACACTAAATTATGAGCAAAAACTCACAATTGGATCGTTGAACAGACTCTATTCATAAGATGAATTAATATGCAATTTCAATAATATGTATATTTTCTTCGATGTAGTGTGTCAATCTCAATCATCGAAGTCATGGTGACCGACTATTGAAAATACCGAAGGCATGTCACCTCTATATTATCTACTCAACAAACTCACTCTGATTAGTGTGTCTTCACCTGATGCAGTGAGTCTTCTCAGCACTCCATCACTCGATATTTTAACAGTTAATTGTTATTAGACAACCTAAAATTGTTGAAAACATCGCGATTGAAAATGTGTAGGAAACTTGGCATAGCAGAATCTATAAAAGTCTGATGACTAAACATTAATCGATCATGACAATCTGCAATAATCAAGTGAAACATTGTCGTTATTGATTATCGACAGTAAAAATCCTAATAACATGTAATCTTTTTATGTACAATCACACAATTAAATCATGATCATCTCAAAATATGAATTAGACCTTATATAGTACAGATCAGTAAATCTTTGACGTACGAGCATTTCAAATTATACGCTCGTATCTTAAAATGAATCTCACATCAAGCTTTAATTTAGCTCATTACTTTAATTTCCAATCACATCTCAATTTGCACGACAAATATGTAGAACAGCTCGCACGAAACATAGACAAGTCGCATAAAATACAAATGGCAGGCTTACTTTTTCGCTTTGGAGGCATCACTTGCTTTCACCTGAAAAAATAACTGTAATTTCAAATCAGCATTCAAACTTACATTATCGAAGAACTGAAGTCATTTTTGGAATCAGCATGATAGATAAACATAATCTGAACTGGCCTCTTGATCGGTTGACCTTCACCTTCTACCACAACGGGCTAATGTTCTTATATAATTAATTAAATTCTTTGCTTCAGAATAATGCGTTGAACAGCCCAAACGATGCATTGAAAGCTTCGGGCTACAGACACATTAGTTTGACAGAAAGTATCAGACTAGCACGTAGATCGGAATCATGTCAAGAGCAAGAAAGCCGTTATTTATTGGGCAAATCCCCTAAGAGCATCAGACCAGTTACGATAAAACTATGCTCACATGGCACAAAATTGGTTCATGGGAAGGGGTGATTGAAAACCCACCATTACGACAAACTCAAGACGCCATGCGGTGGCATGACTACTGTGGAGACTGCGACAATTAGCTCAGGATAGGACAGTGGAAAGAATGGTACGATGAGCGATGGCTGGTCGCAAGAGCTCTGTCCGCAGATGAGGAAGGCTCCATATGCAATTTTGATAAAAGACAGCATGAATAACATTGCATAAAAACAACCTAATGCGAGCGACTCCTGTCAATTTTGTCGCACATTTCAATCAGGAATGATGCCAGAATTTAAATACTCAATGCGTATTTTTGGAAAGCCTGAATGCATGAGCATCTAAATGAAAACTGAAAAATAAGCAGTTGTGGACGCCCCTCGCCAATATCATCAAATTATATTATAATGGCGATGCTGAACAGGACACCAAGGTTCATCTATGATTCCTGTTAACAATTCACGAATCAGACAAGCTATCCAAGTACAAAGTTGACATTTGAAAGACATCCGCAAAGTTCTGTAGGCTACTATTCGAGGCAACGGTTCTAGAGAACTTAGCAATGCCGCAGATTTACACATGCACAGTACACACCCATTTCCTAAATATCATAACTGAATATAGATGTACAATATGCCTGTATCTTACCTATTTCTACATTATTAGGCCTAACGGTTATAACATGACCTACATTACAGTGTACGAATATATACAAGCTACATGCATATATTAGAAATAAGATGAGGCCTATTTTTTTGTCTATTTTCAAATTCGAATTTTAAACTAGCCATAACCGTAATACAGGGTATATAGGCCTACAAGCATTAATCGACTTATAGTTATAATGCATACTTATGCAGGTCCGTTCCGATTATGGAGAAACCAGAAACGCACAACTACCTAAGTCGGATCTACAGCGACTTTAAGTTGAGAATGGACAAATTCACCAATTCAAACTGTGCTAGGTTCTAGGGCTTCTGCCAACCTAACAAGTTCTGTTCGTGTACCGCAAATTTCGCTGAAATTCCGTTCTAGTTATCCATACCATGAGCGCTAATATCAAGTTCTATGCACGCACATAATTTACCAGTGGTCAGCAGGTGGACAAAGAAATCAATTTCGAGTCACAATTTTCGTCTCATCGCATCAGTCAAGTTATTGATTATGGGACCTTTTAATAGTAGCTACCCTCGAATAGTAGCCGCATCCGAAATGTAGTTTTGAATAGTAGCCGCGGCTATTATTCGAAGAAATGCGGCTATCAAATTAGGCATTAACTTCAATTATAATGATTCAAAGATTCAAGAAAACAAATTCACGTTTGCAATAACAGCATTATTTGTATTACCATATCCAACTCAAACTTAGCAAACTTTCTCGAGTTTGGCCTCTTTTCGCATAGTGCATTTTGCTACAGCTATGACAAATGAGATCCCGTATAGTCTTTGAGAATGCAGACATCACTATTTCAATTTGTTATCCACAGCTACAGTAGTAGGTGTCAAGTCAAAATAATCCTCGTACAAAGGAGTCTCGTTGAAACAGAACCAGACAAAGTAAACATATTTACGCCTAATCCAAACATTACTATAGGCCAATACGAGCATGAGTCTACTACCATGGAGCAGAAAATGAACAATGTTGGGAAATCTGTCTACGAGGGGGCGTCAATTACAACTGCATAGAGCCTTATCAGGCGATGAGTCATTGATTGTATCATGGGGCAGTAAATGGAAGGTGTTAAGAGTTGTCAATCCGGCAATTAAGACTACATAGAAACCATATGCGTCGGCAAATGAGCAATGTTGGGCAATATTTGCCTCAGGGGATGCAATTAAAATTGCAGCGTTATAGGGCTGCAAATAGATGGCGTTGAGAGCTGTTTTTGCATTTAGGGGCAGCAAATGAACAATGTTGAGAGATCCTTGTCTGCGTGGAAAGGCACCTCATTGGCATACTCCATTGCCCTAGGATTCTAACTTCAAAATAAATCTCAACAAAAAAATAATAATGCGACCGAGCAAAGCCGAATAGTTAACTTAAGTCATATTTTAATATAAGTACGCATACACTGTGGACAAATTAGAAAAAAAGAAATGCATTATACAATTTGATTAAAGTGGTCAACATACAATCTACACTGGATATAGAATTAGGAATATTACATAGGAACACGTGCAGGAATATACATATCTCAATTCCATACAGGGCTATGCTTCATCATAAGAGAAAGGGCTTACTAATAGATGTATTGACTCCCATGAGAAGCAACAAAAATGGTACAGCAGCTAAAAACGTAAGCATGCACCCATCAGCCAGTACACCGTTTATCTTTTCATTTTATACGAAAGCGTTTATCATGTAACAGAGACTCCTGTACTAGGAAAAAACAGTAAAAATTGGAGACGCACTTCAACCACTAGGACCAATTGCGAGTCATGTATTCATCAATTCAACTCGACATGCACCGAATATGACAATTTTGCAATCATATAACGATCATCGGAAGCATTGCTGTTCAATGGTGTTGATTGCTGACGGCTTAGATGAACTCTTGCAAGAATATCACATGGATCCCTATGTGAATGCTCTGTGTCTGATGCTCATTTTTCTGTTCTCTGTTCATGAATCACGACTTCATTGCAATGAACACGACAGTAATTCGATAACTGATATACGTCTACATCACACACACTTTGCAAAGGAAGTGAAGTGATCCAGATTGATAGGATTAGAAATTTTAAGGATCCAATCAGGTAAAAGAAGCAGTTAGCATACTAAGAGAGTCTTGAGATTGATATACACTAATGATGGGGAACATCGGACACAAGTAGGGTTACAGATTTAAGCTTGCCCTAAGATCGTAGACCACTTATTCGATATCCGGTGTCGGATATTTTGAAATTGTATTGCAGTTTACTACTTCAATGTTATTTTTTTCGCAGAGCTTGCGTAGAAGTGCTGATTCATGCTTTTCACACACCTCCCTAAATCCTTGGAAATCCTGAGCCATGTCACGATCTCACCTCTTACTGACTGAGAGATGCAACCATTTATTTTTCTGTTGTAGCCTCTTGATGGAGTGCTCACTACACAGCCTGGTGCGAGAATATTGGGTTCGAGTCAAACCGCGGAATGTCAGCCCATACATTCCCTATTATTAGACCGGATGGAGCTATCATTTACCAAGTGAAGTCCTGTAACAAGTCATTACTTGTCTTTTAAAGCAAGAGTGGGGGGATGGGTATATTTCTGTCACCAATGTTGCTGTAGGCTAAAAAGTTAGTCAGCATTTGGAATTAATCAACTCTAGAATAGGATCACAAAGCTCGTGCACGGAACATTCAGTGAATGTCTTACTTATTATTTGGAGCACCATCTTACATTTCTCAACTAGCTTGACACTCACGGTATAATGAAAACGTCGATTGATTTCAGATGAATTAAAAAAACAATCTGTCAATTAATTGGTCACCTTCCACAGATTGATAGGTAATCGGATGATAAGCAAAATCAATAATCAGAACAGCCCTAATTATCACATCGGATCATATTATTGATAGCTTCTGATTATGATATTGAGTTCGATAGATTTTATTTTTGCAAGGAATACAACTCAAACGAACGTTTTTCAAGTGTGGAATATTTTTCTCGAACGGAGCCATTCTAATATATCTGTGAATTGGTATTCTACTGTTCCAAGCAACTTTAAATGCGATTATAAGGAAGAAGGACCCAAATATTTCAGATGATAAGCATGACACAAAAATAACTAAAATGCAGAAAAGTGACTTTACATATTCGGCTTATAAACGATTTCAATGATTTCAAATGATTTTCCGCACATGCATACGTGACCAAACCGGCGCAGCGAAATGCTTTGCATCCGAAGAAGCTTGCTTCGCTTTCTTCAAATTTATATACAAAAATGACTACTCAAAGGTTTCATAAAAATTCAAGTATAATTTGCCTAAATTTTGAATTTTTAATACTCTGTCCGATGTCTATGATATAGAGGATGTTCACGATGATTTATAGAGTCATATTGATACTGTACTTAAACTGAAAAGGCGATTCGCTGAATGTCATTATACAGCACAAAATCTTTACAAAAGAGGCAAAATTCAAACCTTCAAAAATTACATTTCGAAATTAGTCCTCATTTGAGTACTACCGGGTAATCAAATACAATCAAATAACTTCATCCCCTAAGACAACATAGCAACCGGTAAGCCAAACTACTAATACCAAGATATCAGAAATTCAAAGCCAGTATTATACTTTGATTTCATTTTGACAGCATTGAACATATAAGTTCAAAACGTGATTTTTTCTTCAAATCAAACAGCATGAATTTTAATCGCCCCTCACATTACTTTTTATTTACGGCGATAACAAGTTGCAACTTTCTGACGGCTTCAATACATGAAGACTATAATACATCAGACTAGACAAGGAGTTGGTCTGTGAAACCAATATTTTGTATGAATGCAGGTACAGTGCTGTGTAGCAAAATTGCCCATTCCTGTATTTTCTCTTGAGGTGGCTATATGGCTCCTAGCTTTGTTTCTTTTTACATTTTTCTGATCATTCTTACGAGATTGAAATGCTTGGTCAATACATGATGAGAACGTGCAACAAATGAGGTAGAAATTTACTGATACTTTTTAATGACACCTAGGGCCCAGGATATGCTACTGTATATACAGGGATGAGAACACTGAGTCACAATCCAATAGTCAATTATAAATAGTTGAAATAAATGACCGTTGTTTATACTCGGAAGCACATTAGGCACGGAGCCTTTCTTCCATGTGGCCGAGTTGTCATTTACCACTTTTTTTGTTTGTACCTATTTTAAAAGTCAGGTTTGACCCGACCAAGATTTGAACCAAGGTCTCCCGGACGCAGAGCGAACACTCTAACACAAGGCCACAGCGCCGGTCGTTATGAATCTTTATGCGCCCACACAGTGTAGGCCTTGTGCTGCGACTGAAAATATATTGGATTATCAATGCACTAAGGCCACAGATAGTAATTACTTAGAGCTCAAGCATACTGAGGCAAAGTGCCGAATGCGAAACTTTTAGCCTTTTAGAATAATAAGTAGTACAATTTTTGTTTTATAAAACATCGCAGGCGAAACCTCCAGCTCACAGAATTAGATTGTTTTAATCTTTCAGTTTACTAGAAGTGAAGACTAACTCAAACCGATGGCACATGCGAGAGCCTAGTAAGTGGGCAAAAAGGAATTCCCAATACCTTACAGAGATAGTAAAGAAGTCGTACGTCGCTTGCGTGTTACTGTGAATTCTATCGAAGTGCTTCCATTGCCACGATTCCTTAAGATTCGAAGAATTTAAATCATTGCGCACAACCTTTCTCCATAATATTGGTCCCGCCGATCTTTATTCAAAATAGCAGGCGCAAGAAAGTTAGTTCATCTGATTTCACCAGTGTGGTGTGAGTCCCTACTGTATTGGGGGGGGGGCGAGGAGGCTCCAACATGGGGATGGGAGTGCGACGAGTGTTGGGTCAGCGGAGAGAGTGTGGATGCGGGCAGGGGAGAAGGCTGTGGAGAGGCTAAGAAGGATGGACGGTGTGGACCTTGCGGTCTACACGGATGGGCCGGTGGAGTAGGGGTTGGGAAAAGGCGGGACGGCGGCGGTGATCATCCGTAGGGACCCAGCTTCGCCTGATAAGGTGTACGTGAGGTCTTGTGCGGCCGGGGTGGTGGCGCCCTTTCTCGCTGAGGTGCGGGGCTTGTCCTGGGATTGGAGTGGTTATGGGATCACAGGGAGGAGTGGACTGGTTCGGGAATGGCCTCTGATAGCCAATCGGCGCTTATGGCTCTTTACCGAACTGGAAGTGGTTGGCTGGACGAGGATCCCGCATTGTGCGGGTCTCGGGGAAATGAGGACTGGTGGGGAACGAGCGGGCGAATGAAGCGGATGAGGGATCTTGCTCGGTGGCGAAGTTCAAGTGGTGTTAGAAGCGGCAGGAGCGCGTCAGGGAATGGAAGCACGATCGATGCCGGTCGGTGTATGGTGGAGGTATCAACCGTGAGTCCAATGGTCCTGGTAGGACAGGGTGAGCATGGTCCAGTTGAGGACGGGGCAGTAATGGAGCTGGGGGGGGGGTGGAAGGCTAAAGGAAGAGGATCGGGTTGGAAGGGGTCGGGGATGTGTAGGTGTGGGGAAGTGGAAGAGGTTGTGGAGCACATTTTGGAATGTGTGGAGGGTGAAGAGATGGGTCTAAGTTTGGAATTGGTTTGGGGTGTTCATGTTGGTAATAATGTGTCGATTCGCTGTTCCAGACCTCGGGAAGCGATGGGATAATGGAAATGGTGGAGGCGAGTGAGGCTATGACCGTACGCATTCGAAAAAAAACAACAAAGACACATCTTCGCTAATCAATGGTGTCTTGTACTCAAACAGTCATGAGAAAAGGTTGAAAAAAGTTTAAAAGAGGATGTACATTCATTGTACTTTACTGCGGTGTTCGTTCCTTCATCTTCACACACTGGTTAATTCCTTGTTTCGGTTTTCCAAAGATTGTCCACCTGGATCGAGTGACAATTTATCCACAACGCAAGACTTCAAGAGCTAGTTCTTCTCCACTGCGTTTGGAGACCATGATTCCACTTCAACTGGATTAAATACTACAAGCATAAATACCACAATTTTCATACATTCCAGCAAGACACAAGTAGCTGCGAGACTGTGTCAATATATCGCATCCCAATATAATTTGTTTTATCGCTGTACACGTATTCGTTTGTCATTCAATTCACTAGACAGCTTCGTCAACAGGAAAATGTTATTGGCGTTTCTAATCATTGTTCTAGGACGCCCCTTTTTGACAAAAACTTTCATAATTTTCACTACTTCTCTATGAAAAGCATGCGTTATTTGAAGCATGCTCGATACCGCATGCTATTCACCAAACTTTTTGGACAATTAGAATGAGCTAAAGAAAGAAATTAATGATAAAATACACGATGCTCAACAATTGAATCTATGGAGCCGAAAGGCGCATCGCATTCTTATATCCTGAATCGAGCATTTCATACTCCCATTGGCATTGCGATGTTTTTTGGCAATATCGATAATTCAAATATTGTTTATTTATATCAACAATGCATCATGTATTTAAAGCCCACTGTTTGGCATGTTCATTTGTGGCATGTTCATGTGTGGCATGGGGGCTGTTCATTAACTAAAATTCTGCAGACAGAAAATTAAACCGATTTAATATTCTGCAGGCAGAATATTCAACCGACTTAATGGACGACGGTATAACACCGAAACCGACTGAATATTCTGCCAGTTTCGGTGTTATACTGTCGTTCATTAAGTCGGCTGAATATTCTGCCGGCAGAATATTAAATCGGTTTAATTTTGTGTCGCAGAATTTTAGCTAATGAACAGTCCCTATGTATGTTATGAGACACATCAAAATTACAGGAGAGCTAAGCATTTTGATTTGGACTTATAAATGTGAAAAATAATTTCTCACTTAAATTCATCATTAAGTGAAGGTGTTCAGTTAACCCCGTGGCAAAAACATGAAAATGTTTGCAAAACCGAAGAGATTCGTGTAAAGCAACACAAATGACGATTGGATGGAGCAAAATTGATGTTGATCAGTTTGGCATAGTATCACGCAATGACTATTTCTGACATCACCATCACAAGATAGTTAGTGCCTGTGAAATTGGTGAATGCAACGCTGAATTCCAGAAATGCGCACCATTTGCTTACAGCGAACATATTTGATGTACTAATATTTTTAGCAAAAGTATTAGCAAGTCAATTAAATGGCATGCAAGCATTTGAAACTGAAAAGCTTGTTGTGTGTTCAGCATTGTGTAGATTTACTGCAAATGCCAAAAGTCAAAATGAAAGAAAGCAGTGGTTGGTGCGAGATACGAGCAGTTTGCAAAGGAGAATATCTACCAAATTTTCTCTGAAGTCGTTTTTTTGTGTTTTAGTATATAAATATCAAGTTATAGATTTCAATTTTACTTTTTGAAAATTTCACGTGCGTCTTCGTTTATGTGATTCTCAATAGTTCAACTGGTTATATATTCAAAATTACAATAGTGTTATTTCTCAAATGGACTATATAAAAATTTTCTCTGTTTTCAATTTCAATCGTTTGTAGTATGATAAACATTATAAATGTTTAGGGAGAGCTGTTTCATATATGCATTGAATCTCCAATAAAATTCATTCATCATTCATTCATTCATTTTTACGTGAGAACTAACCCGCACAGGAAAGTGATAAAATCCCAATCGCATGTAGTCGGATTTATTTTGTACGCGAATGAAGTTAGAAGATGCTACAACAATCAAAAAATTACCTCGCTTAATTAAGAATGATATTCACTTGGCGATATTTGATGAATCATTTGCTGCAAAATGATAATCAGGGATGTTTATCTAGCACTTATTCTCTTGCATTAGTAATCTACTGCCTTTCCGAAGCCTGTCCATGTATCTCATGTTTCGTTCAGTGAGCGATGATATTTTGACTTTCATTTGGTCGAAATAGGTTTTTAGTTAGGTTTTTTCATGCGATCGCAGAAAATACTGAAAACTTTGAGCCAACCTTGCTACTGCTACCTAAACGCAAATTTTGATGGTGCTGCCCTTCGATCGGTGGCAGTTTGAAGCATTTCTCATACTCATTCTGCCACATTGTACTCAGGACTGTGGACAAACGGGTATTATTGTAAAGACGATTACAGACTTTCTAACTAAAACATTTGTTGACCTACAACTTGTGTAAGCCACGTGAATCACTTCAAGCAGTTCATAATCATATTTATAAACTTCTGAACAGTAAGCTGGCAAACTATTAAACCGATTTACAGAGATTCCATACAAGATTGGAATTTGTTGATTTTCTTCGATCGAAGTCAAGGTTACATTTCAAATTGATGAAGGCTATAGTCAAGACGTGCTAGAACTTTGACAAGGGGTAGGCTTATTGAGGAGCTAGAGTTGATGGGATGGATTCATCAGAACATCAGAATTAGGACATTCGAGATGATGTGCATTTCAACATACCGGTATATCATTGAAATCGGTTGTTTTGCCTACTGCAGATTGATGATTGACGTTACTTGAAAGCATAATGGAAAGTCTGCCATCTTAATCTATATGAGTACGAAAGGTCTTTGAATCCTATATTGAGTCTGGAACTGTGAATCTGATCCACATGCCGCTTGTGTGTGTCGTGATGGTGATCATCATCCACCATGTTATTCTATGTATCCATGTCTTGAGCAAACAGTCTCCGAGGGATGAGAACGAAAATGTGACAATTAGTAAGGAACAGTGTCCCTCGCAAGGAAGTTGCTTTCAAAGATGTGTAGTGTAGAAATCCAAGTGAAATCAGGAAGTTCAGAAAAACATATTTTGGTTGATGCGAAGGCGATTTGAAAGATAGATGTCATAATCACTTCAAATTATTTAGTAGCGATAAGTAAAAACATTTCCTAACAATTTTCAAGCCGTTTTAGAGGTCACTAAAGTCACTTTCCTTGAGATTCACGAATTCCTTTGATAACTGGGTTTCATGTTTGCATTCTTCCTGATTGATTGACATCCTGCCACAAGCGTACCTTAATTTGAAGCTTCCTTTACTTATGCGTACAACTTGTTTAAGCCACGTGAATCACTTCAAGCAGTTCATAATCATATTTATAAACTTCTGAACAGTAAGCTGGCAAACTATTAAACCGATTTACAGAGATTCCATGCAAGATTGGAATTTGTTGATTTTCTTCGATCGAAGTCAAGGTTACATTTCAAATTGATGAAGGCTATAGTCAAGACGTGCTGGAACTTTGATAAGGGGAAGGCTTATTGAGGACTCCATTTCCACTTCCATTGAGATTTTCTATATCAATTGGATCGTTTTTTATGTCATAGAGTATAGATATGTAATTAAATTTTGCCTTACTATTTGAACTATCGACGTGCATGTATACTCGTGCATTGCAAATAATATTGAACGCTTATGGCCAACGGCAGTCAAAAGAGAAATGGAAGCTGAAGTTCAGCAAAGTATGCAACTTATCATTCATTCAAAATGCATTACGTTGGAAGAGCTAATGAGAAGAAGGAAGAGATGAAGAATGTATGTGAAATGATAAGTTCTGCCAATCTGGTGCCTATTCATGAAATTTTCAGACCATGTTTAATTTTTTTTACCTTTGAGTAAGCTAATACTTGGGCAAAGATTATTATTCGCTTCTATTGTATTATTGATACAATGTTGTTTTGAATTCGTCATTGTTCAATAAGATAGTTTCATGTAAATATTGGTTCAAATTCATGCCTTTCTCAAGGCAGTTGACTTGAGAAGGAATCAGGACCCGAAACGTTGGCAACTCTACCTATACTTCATCTTTCTTTTATTGTGGCATAAATACTTCGGGAGAGAATAATCTAGTTTTGAAAATTTCTTGGATATGGTCCTCCCTCCCACTGCCATTACTTAAACGAATTTAGTTTCAATCAGCGGAATCGCAGCAAAAATTTCAATAATTCGGCAAAAGTTCTTGTAGCTGAATTGGTTGGGCCTTCTCTTGCCGAAATGGCAAATGTCCTTTTGGCGATGTTAGCGAAAAAGCGATTTAAGGAAATATAGTTTGAATTTTGACTCCAGGAAGCTGTACGAACACTTCGATAACAGTAATGTCGTGCCGATAGATAAAGTCAATGCAAATCTCAAAGCAACTAGCGGTGTTTTAGTTTTTTCATTTCGAGTGACCACGTGGTAGCTTTTGAAAGACACTTTACATTACCTAGGAAGGAGTCTTACCAAAATTTTTGGGAAGCATTTAGGTCCCTCAAACAACCTTCAAGAACACTGTTCCCAGTCCCACAGACGATTTAGATGCATTTTCTTTTCAAGCATGTTTTTCGTGCAACACCTAATGCAATAATACAACAGCTTCTTTAAATTCAAGTGTCCAATTCACATCTTTTTATTCAATCAAAATTCTTCACGTTATTCTTCAAAATCATTCAATATCTTTTTACTTTTAGTGAAAATTCACATTTAGCAAAATTCTGATAAAGCGATTTAGCAGCTCTAAATCTTAGCAGGTTGTTTACCTATTAAAGTGTTCAAATGCTTCCTTTAACAGAAAGAGAATATCGACAAGTTAAAAGATTCCGTTGTCAGTGCTCCGATTCATTCCCGAATTCGGGAATTTTCCGAAAATTTTAAGTTACTCCCGAATTCGGGAATATTCCCGAATTCCCGAAAATATGGACCCGAAATTCCTGAAAATTTCCATTATCCAGTATCTCTAACAAATATGATTTTTGGCATTGGGTCCTGTTGAAGTTAAGCATCTTCAATAAATATCAACGTTCCCGAGTAATCATGCCAGCGTAAGATAGAAATTTATTTAAAATATCAATTTCAAACCTCTCGACTCCTTTATCAATCCTCATTCCTTCATTCCATGAATTTTTCGGTAAAATATAGTTAATTCTATTCAACAACAACGTACATGTACATGTACTTCCCAATCCCATGGTCTCGTGAATCGAAGAAGGCTACCGTAGCATTTTGTAAATATCGAACTAGTAGCAAGGATGCGCTTTAAAGTTTATGAAAGTTATGCTATCAGTGCTGACGCAGAATTCGCCATTTTATACTCCTTTATCGTCCTAAATACATATAGTATGATTCCAACATCATTAATGATACTTGGCTTTCCCCGAAATTGTTAATAGTTTAATAATTTAATAGTTTTATCTCGGCATATCATACTGTATAAAATGTACTACGCACATGTATAAAGTTTTGTTTTCTGTTTCATTTCCAACTATCTATCTACGACGAGATCCTTCAAACAGCCATTTCTTGCGATATCCTCGTGATATAAAGAAAGAGTTTTACGTGACCATGACGTGACCTGTTTGGGGTTGCGTGTTGATGGATTTGGTGAATGATCTGTGCTTACATATTAATTGTGTGAATGATTATTTAACGAACTGATTAGGTGTCAGTTGTCAACCTACAGACAGATTCCGTCCAAATCTCCGATTTTCTACGTCTTCCGTCTGTTTCTCCGAAACTCCGATCTCTATATTATTCACGCGGATCTTAAACCGTTAATGAATGACAGGAATACACCACGACCTTTTTCTTCCCGATTGAATGAGGACTTCTTATTGTCTCAAACTAATATCGGCCAGGCAGTTCAGTGTCCTGTCTGACGTGACAAAGAAGCGATCTTGCCTCTCACCGGACACTATACAGGCACTGGTCGTCAGTAAGTCGATACTTTCGGCTAATGGTTGGACAAGTTCCACTGTTCCAATCAATGAAAGCCTTCTGAATATCTGCTCTGCTGCACATCAGCACTACAGGAAGAGAAAAAAGGGATGAAGCCAAAGCGAACGAGGATATCAAAAGGAAAAACATGGAGGCACAAATCCTTGGAGATTTTTCCAATTTTCGGAAGTCAAATGACTCACTCATGAATATTGAAAGTTCTGCCCTTGAAACGGATCGGCAATTGCACAAAAGTGAAAGATTCGGAAGAAAAATTGAAATTTCTATTAGAGAAGAAAGACTCTATTGAAACAAAAAGAAAAAAAGATGGTGTCTTTGATGGACCAATTTGTTGTCAAAGAGTCGTCTTCCAAATAACTTCAGACCTTCCTGAAAATAAATGAATGTGGATAAACTGAGTATTTTTTGTAATAAATTACATGTACATGTACTTGTTGAGCAATGGCAGTAGTACAGTGCTTAGATGAAAATAGATAATACACGTGCAACATAGATATGACGTTTCTTCATTGTATGCCGATTAATTTTATATTTTCTGTGTTGCTGTACCCTTTAAGTTGTTGAAATATTCAGATTTGCTTATAGTATCTCAAAGCTTCCATTCATTTTAAAATCCAAGCACATGAAGATAAGCTTTATGAAGACTATTATGCACAATATTTGAAGAAATGTAAGGGATATAACTAGTCTGTAGGGGTCTTAACTAGTCTGTTCCCGGGGATCAAAATACTTACAGATGCATTAAATTAATGTACTGATATATCAATTAATGAATACTATCCCATTAATGGCTTCTATGCCGTTTTAATGTGATAGTACATAATTCCCGAAAATTTCAGCCATTCGGGAATTCTTGAAAATTCGAAGGGTATGTCTCTCGGAGAACTGCGTTGTAAATTCCAATTAACTCCGTCGTAGACTCATGAAATGTGTGCACGTAAACTATATGTGAGTTCCAGAAAATAATTCTCAAATCTTATGAAATCGACTATCACTTTTTTGAAGGAAAGTACACAGAATAGCGCGTGGAACAGCAATTGGAAGATCACTGAACAACGCGTTGCAGAAGCTTTACATTTAGTTGAATGATAGTTATATGCGCTAGTATGCTTTTTATAGAAATATTAAGTCCCTCGTTACAGGGAAGTTTCCAATGTCCACTGAAGAGGTATTGACGAAGAGAATGAAATCAATCGCAAGTCGCACAGTGGTTGCTATTGCACCCATAAACATCGCAACAATAAAATATTGTGAGTATTTTATTCGTAAATGTAAATTTGTCATTCTGTTTGAAAATTCATCTATAATTACATATTATCCAGACACAGATTGAGTCCTGCAGAAATTATTGTCATCATCCGTTGGAATCTAACAGTTTCATTGAGCAGTAACATCATCTGATGACTATTTGAAATTGTAGAATTTAATTCTTGTTTGGTGGAAGTCTTTGTATTGTATTTTGGCCTCAAAAATCTACAAAACATAGATTACATGCATGTTGAGCAGAGTAATTTAAAAATTAGAATTGAATGATAGTTGATAAAATTCTACAATTAATTTTCAATCAGCTTGATTCATGTCAGCAGAGAAGCAAGGAGTTTGAAAATCGTCTTAGAAGTCAGGGAATGTAAATAGACTTGTAAAATATTGAGTTGATGTTTCAATTGAAAACTGGGCACACACCTGAATAGCCGCCATTACATCCAATAATTGGAGTCAATAGCAGACTTAATTAGCATCTTCTAGCATCAAGGCTACTTCCTATTTAATACGCAGCCATACCCGAAATATGCAATTGGCGCATCAAGTGACTTTGAAAGTCTTCACTAGATAAATATGCGACAGATGCGTCTCCAAGTATATTTAAGAATTAATTATTATATTATAAATCATTAATTTATTATTAAAATTATTATTATATATTATTAATAAAATTATCATATTATTAATTATAGGAAGGTGATCCGAATTTACAGCATACAAGAATTATTATCACATTTCTTTTCCGGATCGCCTTCCTATAATAATGAATCACAACGATCCGTTATTGTCAGCTATTTAAGAATGCTTTTCTATATGTTCTTTAGTTCTTCAACCTATTTCAACTTACAGTAAGATGTCTGCTATCAATCTTTGTCAGGAATTCAATGATTGAGTTTAGAATTCTCCAGATTATACTGCCTTCTGACGAAGATTGAGTGTAATTATCTGATCATCAGTTGAAGAACAAAGGAATTTTGTGTAATATATCGCAAAATATCATTTTTTAATATTTTGAACTACGCTTATTTTTTTACATTATCCACCACATTTTCAATCACTAATCAATCTGCTTTTGCAGACTGTTTTCCTATGTATAACAATTGTTAAATGTCCGAGAATTTTTGCTGAGTATGCTATTTGGGCATCTCAAATTGAAGGAATTATTTATTCTCTTCTTAAAAATAAGGGAATCTGCTGTGATAGAAAATATTGCATTATCTCTGATTATCAATATTATTTGTGACAAAAGGGCCTTCATTATAATGCATATTTTGAGGTATGAAATTGAAGTAATGTTGTTGTTATTTTTTATAAACCAATATATTTCTACGACTAGGCGTCGTTATCATCAGGGCACATGATATAAATATAATATTATTTGTATTTCCTCTCGATGCAATACCGCTTCATTGCAATCTGCCACAAAATTGATGTGCAGCTTATACATGTTTCTGTATTCGCATTCAATAGTGCCTAATGTAATTATTATTTATAGTCAAGAAAAAGTAAAGAAATAACTAGAGAAATTCACGAACTAGATTCGATGTGAACCATGATCAAAGCTCAAAATTCATAGGAAACTACTTAATTCTGTATACAGCAGTTTTGTATTCGTGTAATTGACCAATTGCCGTGATAACTTTCCAAAAGTACTTTCGGGGATTTATCTAGGTCACGAAATCAATTTAATGTTTGAGAAAGAATGTTGACGGGTCCTTAGTGCTCAGTGCCTTCTGCGGGCGATAGCTACATGCTATTTTCATGTTCTTTTCTTATAGCGGCAAAACGTCAAAAGCTAAATTATTGAAACTGAGAATTGATTTATGTAACTTTGGTCTACTTCGGAGTTGAAACACAGGAACGAAACTATATATACCGGTTTTTCAATACGTGGCGCGTGCATGTACTAGAGATGAGCAACAGCTATGAATTGAAGGCCGACCCGACCACCGTCCAACCGAGTCACAATTTTGAACCGAAGATGTTACAATTACTATAAGATCAACACAACCCGAAAAAAATCAGTTAAAAAATCAAAATACTGCGGCGCCGTGGAGAACGAAATTTCCAAAATTTGAGCTTAAACCTTTTTGAAGCACACAGATATAGTGATAAGCCTTATAGTGATATACTGATAAGCACATGATAAACCTTTATGATGCGTGTTGAACCTTTATGACCCTTGTGAGCGTGAAGCACATAAATAGACTGGCGCCATAAATTCGATTAATTAGAATCGATAACAAATCAAGTCGACGTATATCAGATCGATCACGAATACATTATCAAGTCAATAGTAACAATAATGATAAAAAAGATATAGGCCTACTCGTATTTCTTAACTGCATCGGTTCGGTACATCATTGTAATGCGCATGTCGCATCAGAATTTATCTATCTATTGTCATCGCCTCTTAGCATTGCAACACATTTTCATGTTTCTTATATTTTCTTATAAATCTTATACTTTTTCAAACATTAGGCCTATGTACACTCTAAAAAACTAGGCTGCAGTTTGATGGAATAATAAATGTAAACCGTTGATAGCAGATACGCGATTGAGGACATTCAAAATTCTATAGCAAGTACTGGCAGTGTACAGTATACCATACAATATACATGCATAACATTTGTATACATACACAAAATACACATTTATGAAATATATGTACAAAACAAGAGTATCTACATTCTACTAAGGAAGTCAACAAAACACAAGCACATTTCAAAATTTTTTAGTATCAATTCGCAGCCCGAACACTTAACAATCAACCACAACTCGAACACAAAACCGAAACCCTAGGCAAACCCGAATTCGGGTCGGGTCGAGTTCGCGCACCTCTAGTATGCAGTGGGCTAAGTTTATTTTGAATGCCTCTTATTTATAATTGACTGATCTATTTAATTTTAGGGGGAAAATCAGATGAAAAAGAAATATTGCCTCTGAATCCAAGCATAAGCGTTACAATTTCTACTGAAGAAGTAAGTGTGTGATAGTGATGTACGTTTAAAGCGAATGGTTTGTAGCAATCACATCTTAAATCAATCTGATATTGAGTCATAACAAAATTGTAGGCCAAGATTTATTACTGCATGTACAACAACATGTATGTAGAGACATGTAATTTTGTAAATTTACAGTTAATGCTTTATTTGCGAGCAAAATCGAAGTTTGAAATGCTTGTGAAATTGACACACTCCACTCGTGTTAAGGTCGAATTCTTATTATAGAATAATTGAATAAAAAAATTAATTAGACACTTACTTATTTCGTCGTTCCACAACTTCAAATGTCGATGGAAACTATGTGGACAGCGAGATGCTACCGCACGAAGATTTATGTAAAGAATAAAAAACATGGACAAATGCGCTAGTTGCATGGTGGAATCTCAATGAGCTATAAAGACATGTTTTAATCTGGTATTAATTTCTACCTTACCATTGATTGTGAATTTAAATGTTTGATTGCCGTTGTTTCTGCTATTGCTGTGTATCGTTTGTTGAACAGCTCGCTAAATATTAAATATACTCGCATAGAACGTTGCTGTTAAATTTATTATCTAAAGCACGCTTATGTTCTTGGTGCTTGTTTTTGAACATCCAGAATTTTTGCCGATTAAAATTTCACATCGACACCAAGCATGTTGATAAACTATAAAGAGACCTCTGCATGTGAATTTAGCTTCACTTAAATGCTTGCGTATATAACATGCAAATGAGTTACTAATGGATTTATCATTACGAAACGATGCTGCTGACAGTCGTAATCATTTATTAACGTTGCTTGCTTTATCAACTTTTAGTCAATACATTTTTCAATCACTGCGATCGTTTACAATCTAAGATGCTTCTTAAATGAAAGTAAACAGATAATTATCATTTGAAATTTCTATGTATGTTATATTAAAGTCCTGTGCACGATGCATATTTGTAAATTGTCCTTGAATTGTGTGACTCTTAAGTTACACTAAATAATGCATGATTTTGTAAGGCTTTCTATGTCCACAGGTTAATAAGTTCCACGAAGCAAGTAATTATTTTCCTGATTGGAAATTCTTAACTTGGTGCAGACTTCTATGGAGCAAGTCATGCATTACAACAAATAATGCATAGATTTCTTCGGTCATTATTTGTCATAATAACCTAAAATCTATGCATTATCTATTATCTAGCGATATCGACAAGCCATGACTATAGAAATAAAAAGATGATTTGCAATTTTCCATTGAAGAAATGCAATGATCCTTATTTCGCATTCACTAGTGGGGGAAGTGAGAAGAGGAGGTATGGGCCATTGTCCTCGGCGGAAGCCGAAACAAGATGAGTGAAATAGCTGTGTATCACCTAGATGCTAGCATGGAACTCATTATCATATGTATCAGCTCCTCAGTCATATTGGTTTTCGAGATATATAGGGCGAATGCGTTTCAGACATAGTTTTGAATTTCTTCGAAAAGTCGCCATTTTTATATTTTCCCCGAAAATTTGATTATTCAAATAAGTTCTCTTCAGCACTGTTAAGTTGCGTAAGCGCTCTGTTGTAGCGTGACTTCAATTGAAAAAAAAACATTATCTTGTGTGTATTTTCTTCGGTTTAAGTTTTGGACGCCATATAGGGGGCGGGTATGGGCCGGCCCAAGACCACTAAATGCTACACTTCCATAAGAAGCCAAATGATAACCCTACAATATGAGCTAGCTTGATATTATACACAGTAAGTGCTAAGGTTTAGGCTGACCAAGTGAGCGATCACGAATGTTCCATTTTCATTGTGCAATTCCGTGGCACAGTGGTTAAGTGCTTGGCCTAGAGATCTTGAGGTCCAGAGGTCGAGCCCAGAAAGTGTCATTGGAAGTCGACAGGAAGGGCATTTGGACTAAAAGTACAACAACGCTCCAGAAAAGTCTGACTATGTCAGCACCGTCCAAGCCCCCAGTATGTGGGGAGTAGTGACGTTAAAGCTCATCATCATAAATTTAAGCCATAATATTTCACACGCTTTTTCAAGAAAATGCTGAATCACATCAAAATTGGTTACATGTCCTAGATTTGGGAGACAGGTGCAATAGCAGGTGCATTTTCTCATGATGGATCTAAAAGAACTTGCAGCGAATTCAGAATTAATTTGTGGTGCATATATACTCAAAAAGTTACATGATCTTTAATGCAAGAAAGAATATCAGATCTCATACTCAGAATATTTCAAAATAGTAAAATTCCGCTTAAACAGCATTATAAAGAATGAATCGAAAGTAGCCGATGCTGTTATTATTATTTTATTTCCCAAATTTTCGCCTACACAGGCCGCGTCAGGGGATAAAAGGATTTTATGTTTACAAATATCAAACGATTTTGAAAAATATTGTTAGTAAGATATCAAGGTTTCAGTAAGTAAATAAAATCCATAGAAGTATTGATAGTATATGAAGTGCATATCTTACTAACAATATTTTTCAAAATCGTTTGATATTTGTAAACATAAAATCCTTTTATCCCCTGACGCGGCCTGTGTAGGCGAAAATTTGGGAAATAAAATAATAAAAACAGCATCGGCTACTTTCGATTCATACTCAGAATAATAAATAGTTATTGGTTTGGTCATCTATTATGTGACGATTCCTCATTTTTCAAGTCGCGTGCTTGTCATACTACTTCCATTTAATTATTGTTAAGTTCGCAGACGTCTAAAGCGTCTATCAACATAATTGGCGTAAGGACATACAATTTCAATATCAAGCACTGCTTGGATGCAAAATGAAGTATTATGACAAGTTCAATATATTGGTAATTACAAAGAGTGGATAGTTACCTCTGACGATTAGCCGCGACCATAAAAAGCGCGCTTGTAAAAGTTCCCATTTTTAGGTCGCTTGCTTGTTACATTGTTATATTAAGTCGTTTGCTTCATTTCGTTGCTGTTATGTGTTTCCTTCTGTTTGAAAGGATTCATCATATGAAGAGTTAATGGACAATAGTTATAGAACTTCTCTCGAATTTCAGATACGTACGAGGACAAGCATCACAGCTTCATGCCCAAATACATCAAATGGTGAATCAAATAACGATGATCAATTGATTTTGAATGGGAGGTATGAATGGATTTACTTTTTCCGATTTCTTTATCAAAAAGTTGTACCTTCAAAGTTATTCTGTTTTCATTCCAGTGTTAGTGTTGTATTACCCTCCCCATCGTTTGTTGTCTTGTCGCAATTGTATTTTTTGAAGCATGATTCTTTCTTGATAATTTTTTAAAAGTACTTGCGAAAATTTGCTTTTTTTAGTTTAAAAAAATCCTTTTAGATTGTCTACAATTATTTTTTTGTTCATGCTGAATTCGATCTGCAGTATATTTGAACCAACTCAATCTATTTATTTTTGTAGAGAATCTGATATAACAAAGCGGATGGAAGCGGTTATCCAAAAGAGTAAGTTATTTTCATACTCGCCCCTCAATATTTACAGACATTTCCAATCTCGCTCAAGAGCTTCACATTTCACCCAAAAGAATAACGAAAAGAAGCAAATGACCAGATATATGTTTTAACAATATGATTGGAAGAATACAATTAATCAATGACTATAAAACCACTAACAACGTCGCCTCACTCAGCAGTGATTCATCATTCATTAGGTGTCGCATCTTCTTCGATATCAAATCTGAGTTCTCTCGTCATTCAATCTTGCCTTTCCAGTCAAATCCTCTTCAGCGGCCAATTCCAGTCCGGTTGAACGAAATATTTGTCGGTAGGAAGGATCACAATCGCTCCTTCTGTTGCGCACCTCTGAAATAGTGTGCATCGGGGAATATTATAAAGTTGGTCAATAACTCATTTGACTAATCAACCTGTTGTTCAAGTTGTCGAGTTAAAAAGTTTACGTTGAACTTTGGCGACGAGTTACGAAGTTTTTCGGAGAGCAGCTCGCCACAGATCTCGATTGGCCGCGTCTTGAGGTTGGAGTCTTGCAGCTTTCAGGTCTTCTTTCACCACGTCCGACCAGGCTTTCCTCTCTTATTTCACATTCTGCTCCATCACACTTCTGACACATTCTTGTCGATCTCTCCTCATCACATGCCCATACCATCGTAAGCTGTTTTGCTGCAGTGCGCATTGAATCGATTTCAGACCCATCGCAAGTCGAATATCCTCATTCTTGCTGCGATCGCGCAATGACGCTCCAGTCATCCATCTTATCATCCTCATGTCAGCATTCTCCATTCGTTCGATGTCTCGGCGTTTCATAGGCCAGGTTTCTCTGCCGTACAATAAGCGTCCGCGCACACAAGCGTCAAAACTTTCCCTTAGGTCTTGAGAGATGGGAGAGAGGCTAGGAAAGGCATCAGCTCTCTAAACATACAGTATTGGCCAAAAAGATCCGCCCACCCCATGAAATATTAAAAAAACGATGAATTGATAAAAATTCACTCCTGAATTCTTTATTGCAACTCGTAATCTTTATATAAGACAATGTATGGGAAACATGCATAATGTATTCAGCAATTAATATACGGTGGGGCCTACATGGAAAAAACAAAGATCGTCAAAGGCAAAATCAGTACTTAGTATGCAATCCTTTTGCCTTCATGACATTAGCTATTCTTCGAGGCATGGAATGAATCAGTTCTCTGCAGTATTCCGGAGTGATGCTGTTGCACCATACTTGCTTGATTGCTCGCTTGAGATCTCTTTCTGAAGTTGGCAAGAGTTTTGCAACCTCTGCCTTGACCTTAACCCAAAAATTTTCTATTGGGTTAAGGTCAGGGGAGGAACCAGGCCAGGGGATCGAAACACGAATTTCATGTTCAGCAAGATATTGCTTTACCAGTTTTGCCTGGTGACAAGGAGCACCGTCGTATTGCAGGATGCGACATTGATGAATTTGGAACCACGGTGGCAATTTTTCTTTTAGAATTTCCAAATACCTTGAAGCATTGACTGTTTCGTTCTTGAGCTGCTATGCCTCCCCAATCATAACAGATGGGGAACTCCGAATAGAGGTGCAAATGTAACGTGGATGAAAACGCTGATTAGGAGGACGATGGACGAGGCGGCGATTGCTGTTGAACTGCTTGATTTGAGTTTCGTCGGTAGACAACACAGATTCCCATTGTTGTGGGGTCCAGTCTTTATAAAGTTCACAAAATTTCATGCGATCAGCAATGTTTTTCTTTGAAAGTTTTGGCTTAATTGCCTGGCGATACGATTTTAGATTTGAATGTTCCAGTCTCCTTCTTATCGTCCGAGTGCTTATCGTTTTGATATCTCCTGGGAGATTTGCGCGAATTTCTGAACTTGAGATTTTTGGTGACTTCACTGCTGACCTTCGTATCAGGTTATCCGTTTGTTTACTTGTAGCTCTGGGCCTTCTTGGAGATTTTGCAGGTGAGAGCCTACCACTTTTTTTTGTATCGAGCAATTATTCCACGCAATGTTGATCTTGGTACGTCTGTCCGACGTTCTATTTCACGTTGGCTAACACCATCTTCGTATAGCAGTTTAATCTGACCTCGTTTGTAAGAATTCGTCGTTGACATTATCCTACGCCGTCAATGAATGAAACTTACCGCTTTACTCTCTCATTCACGGCTGCATGAATAGCAAGCAGCTGCATGGAAAGTTTGAATTTAATTGGCTGAAAATATTGCTTTTCATGAAAGGTGTCTTGCGCACAAATACAATAGACGAGTCAGTGTAAGCGTAAGCAGGAAAGATTATTATTCTAATTAAACCATTCGCTCTTATTTGAGCTAACTGTGACAAGCATTCTCTCTCTCTCTTTTGATTACTTAACCTGATCTGTCTGTTACTGCAGTAATTTTATTTAACAATATTCACTCATTATTTCGATCACACAAAATGTGAATTTTTTACTAAAGTGAACTCATTTTAATTGGCAAAACATTATCCCACTAACGCATATTTTTCAAAAAAATTCAATTAATCTAATAATGAGCAAGGAAAAAAATCATAGCCAAATAGCCAATTTCTTATTTATTAGTTCTTAAAAGGGTTTATTTCTTATATATTTAAGTAATTTGTATACGACACAATCATCTGATTCTATATTGAGTTCGAATTAGCCAAAATATTTGTAAAAACAATGCAACAATGCACGTTCTTTATCTTTACTCAATATTTTGTGAGGTGGGCGGATCTTTTTGGCCAATACTGTACTCCAGGCGCATTTCACTCGAGGCCACCGCTGCTTCTGTTCCTCCAACACCACTGATGACATTGCCGAGTTAACAAACTGTTCCACAACCTCAAACCTTTCATCATCTATAAGTAGTTCACCATTGTGCCCGATCTCATTCTGCATCTCACCTTTGCAACGCTTGCATGCGAAGGGTGCACTTGTGACACAAAGTATGTGATGAGCTAGCCTTGGTTTCCGTGAATCACAGTTTTTTATCATGATAAAAATGTTTTTAAACAAGTCATGTTTTTTAAGTCGTAAATGAAATACAATTCGATTGTTTGCAGTGCGCAGTGAGGCTCGTCGGAAGGGATCTATGATAGCAGAATGGACCTTGAGAATAGAAAGTCACAACAATTTCCCTACAGCTGCCGGCCTAGCTTCATCGGCTTCAGGGATGGCCTGTCTCGGTGAGCATTGATTAATCAGCAAGTTTTTCCGTTGTTTTGACTCTGTATTATTTAACACTGTTGATACTTATTTTTCGGTAACTAATCATGGAAAGTGTTCCCGTGACTCAGTGCTTATTAACATTGACTAACGCTCAAATGGTGAATGTTTCCAATTCGACCACAACAACAGAAAGAGGCATTGGGAAGGAAGGACTGAGGACATTGGGGGAGTTGCTCCAGTTGACAGTAATGAAAGCGCAAAACCGGTTATGTCCAAAGCTGATGCTCGAATACATGCAAGACGTTTCTGTTTCTGAATCTTGCATATTGACTTCGTGCATGCATGACGTCGTCAAGGTTGCACTAAGATCGGAGGTGTTGGAGGTTTTTTACAGTTGACACATTGTTAAAACACCTTGTAAAACCTAAATTATGATAGCATTAATTCAGGCTAAGATAACGCACTTCTACCTTGAAATGTCCTATGCTCCTGTGTGATATCCCTGGTGTGTGAGCTAAAAATTCAACTTCTTTCGCGCATGATAAAACTTCGTAAAACACGTCAAAGTTAATATTATTGGGGTGTTATTGACTGCAGTCTGCCAATTTAAGGAAGCCCATTTCGAGACGCAGATTGCGGATGCGACAATAATATGAATATGAAACACATTTTCCAAAGAGAGAAAAGTTTCAATGAGATTCTTCAAATATTTGAGTACACAAACAATTACTAAGTTAGGGCTGCTCTGAAAACCCGATATTAAATGTCATGATTCTTTATCATGTATATTCCTTCATTTTAATAATTACATTCTTCTATGAATAGACTTGGAAGTAATTCTACTAAATCGCGAAGATGTTAAACATGTTTTTAAGTAGTCTTGACATCGATGACCGTGTGATGGCTCTGCTTTTCGGCCAAAAGAAGAAGATATCGGTATCATCGTTGAATGTGCAATTGGACAACTTGCTCGCTTCCTAGTCTTCGTTCCTAGAAGGGATTAGTTGTACATCACATTCTATTGAAAATGGCACACACTTTCTCAAACAAAACTGTCAGTCGGCTTTTGGACAGAAGCTTTCAGCGTGTGAGTTGTAATATCATCTAGGCCACACATCGCTGTCTACTTGCATTTAGTGAGAAATGCTGAGAAGAGGATGTGAAATCATCAAGTGAACCAATTTTCGTGCGCTTGCTATCTTCTTTAGTAATGTTCGGAAGGACCAACATTATCGATAAAACTTGTGCGCAATGATCTGAATTCTTCGAATCTGAAGGAATCGTGACAATCGAAGTACTTCGATGGAATTCACAACAATCCGCAAACGATGCACGACTTTTTTCCTATCTCTGTAAATTATTAGGAATTCCTTTTCACTTACCAAGTTCCAGCATGTGCCATTGTTTGCATCAGTCTGCACTTCTAGGAAACTGAAACACATAAACAATCTAATTCCGTGTCTGCTCTATTTCATGATTTTGAGCATCATTATGCCTACTACTTGTTCGCTTTATTCAATAGTGTGTGTGATGTTAACATTGTTTCATAGCAATCTGAATTTAGTTAATGAACAGGGCTTTTCTTTCGAGAAAGAATCACACAGCGGAATAAAAAACCACACTGGTAGGGAAGTATGTTGTTCGAGCTTGTCTTACTCATGAAATGAATGAAAGCAGTTACACCTACACTTTGCGCTAAAAGATAAAAATAAAGAAGTTAACTTCAAGAAGTTTCTTAACTTATAAACTTATTTATAGCAAAATTAATAACATTGTTCGCCTTGTGACCGTCTCACAGTAGTGACTGTCTTGCCTGCTTCCTTAGTTAATAAAGCAATCAGACAGCGACTAGTCATGACGTCACAACAGTGAAAACGTAGAGTGATTTGCGTGGGAACATCTCGCTCAATTGTCATGAAGACGGTGGAATTTCCTGCAGCTGGTGCACTCAATGTATGAACACAGATATCAGTAAAATAAGAGCATGACGGGCTGTCTTAGGACAGGCGCAAGAGTCACGTGCATCAAGCACGCGGAGTTGATCTTCACTGGCAGATGAAACGTTAAAGAACCATCTGAAGCACAAATGTTGCTAAAATAGCGAGCAAAGATTATTGTCTTCTCATTCCAGGAAATATTTGTATTAGATGCATCTTCAATATGTAGATAAACAATATCTGAGAGCTAAATGACACAATTTCTCCACTGTTTCATCTATAAAGCCATACCATTCAATGATGACACGTTGAGCATCAAAATTGATGTGAAAAATGAGTAAAATGGTAAATTTCATGTCGGAATCACTGGAAAAATTAAGTTGCCACCAAATATTTTAGCCAAGGTGACTTCTTGAAATTGATGAATATAAATATCTGAAAATAATCTTGGCGAGAAAAGATGGCGGATTTGTCGCTACTAAAAATACATTAGAGTAATGGGGAGTTTCCACACTTGACATATTTAAACACTTTGGGAAATCAATTGTAAGGGTGTTTTATAATATTCATAATATGATTATAGCAGAAGTATAATATTAGTTAGTGTAGAAATATTTAGGTCGAGGCTTCAAAATTGACAAATTTAATCGGTTTTTCCATCGTGTTTAATTGCTCACTCCAACTATCGTTTTGTGTTGACGATGACTTGTCAAGACGGTGTTTCTGATACTCCAAAACATCAGTTTCTCGGAGATGAAATCGACCGAATTATTTTGCAAAAGCTTGCTAAGTGAGTGAATTACTATTTCCCGTCGACATTAATGTACAATTCATATGTTGACCCATAGTTGGCAGGAAGTGTGAATTGCCTGATCTATGGGCGTTTGGCCTTCTACTCGTTAAGATTAATTGACTGCGATTATTGCAGATCCTTAACTGTGCTTTGGGGCAAGCTCTCAGAGACGGAATACTAGAACCTTTCCCGATGGTGTTCACTTACGGAAAGCCCGGATACAGTGAGATGCCTTTACTTGAATTCCTTTCTGTACCGTTGGCATGACTGAATGAAGATCAGTAGCTAAACTGCCTTCATGGCGGACTTCGGTATAATAATTTGGTCAAGCGAGTACGATTGGTAAATCAAAGGTGTTGTCTTTTGTAGACTTACTAGTAACTCCTTGTATTCTCTTTATTTGGAATTTAACTTGAGATGAATGTGCACAAATGAATGACCAACAATAATTTTTCACATCAGCCATATACATTCTTAGTCTTGAAATTTCCTTTACTCATTGTATATCTTTCCTAAACGCTACCAGGCAGTACCAATGAGATGTCGTGTTTTTGTTTCAGTTTTTGCTCTCCAGAATCTATTTGAATTAGAAGGAAACTTTTCGCATGTAGCCAGGTTGGTGATCATCGATTAAGTGCCGCAACCTTCTTTGCAATGTATCGAATCGCTTTATTTTCAAGATTGGGATCTGGTTCTGCTTGTCGAAGCATGTTCGGAGGTTTTGTTGAATGGACCAATATCGAAGACAAGAACAAATCTCAAGCTGAGGTTATCGCGGAAGCGAATCACTGGCCTGACTTACGAATTCTTATATGTGTGGTAAGTTATGCTGCAGTAAGACCCCTCTATAAGCAAAGGATGCGTACCTCGAAAATCTTTCGCAAAGCGAATCTACTATACGTGTATCTGGGCAAATAACAAGTGGGAAGTTAAGAGAATCGTCCCCGACGAATGATTTTGCCGGTTAACTATGTTTTTTGTATTTTAACATCGCTTGTTCTATCTTAAATTTAGAAAGAAAACAATCAGAAAGATTGCAGAGTGCCAGTTTGCCTTGACATTGAATAGAAAGATGTCCTCAGAATTGAGCAATTTAAGCACAAGAATTCCTTGGCAGCCGCAGACGCTGTGTTTCGCCCTACAAGGGCTCGTCAGGACGGGTCGGAATGACCCAAACTAGCTGAAAATGTCTTATGCTTCAGCTTGTGCAGTCACTCTAGATATTTTCAGCTAGTTTGAGTCATTCCGAGCCGTATTGACGAGTTTTTGTTGGGCGAAACGCAGTGTCTACGGCTGCCAAGGAACTGTTGTGCTTAACTTCCTCAATTCTTAGGACATCTGTCTATCAAAGGAAACAATGATGTATGCGTTGTATCTATTTGTCATTTTGTACATACAAAAATATTCCACGTGACTCCAACTCTTTTATCCCTCGAATGGCTACCAATACGTGACCGTATTAACTTTCGTCTTGCCGTGATCGTTTTCAAATGCCTTCATGGCCTTGCTCCACCTTACCTTAATTCTTATCTTCAACTTTCTCATCCATCGAATCCAGGCGCTCGTTGCTCTCCTCTTCCTCCTCGAACCTTATGCTGCCCTCTTCTCGCCTCAAGACTGTGGGCGCTCGTTGCTCTCCTCTTCCTCCTCGAACCTTATGCTGCCCTCTTCTCGCCTCAAGACTGTGGGCGCTCGTTGCGCTCCTCTTCCTCCTCGAACCTTATGCTGCCCTCTTCTCGCCTCAAGACTGTGGGCGCTCGTGCGTTTCCTGTAGCTGCCGCACGGGTTTGGAACTCCCTTCCTTCCTCTCTTAAATCAATTCCATCCCTTTCCACCTTCAAGTCCGCCCTGAAGGCAGAACTCTCTCCTTTTCTCTCTCTCCCTTTCTCTGTCTATGTGTGTGTGTCCACTGCCTTTACATGTAGACCTATCTGCCACACCATGCTATGGATCGCATTTTTTGTATCTTCTGGCGATTGTTTTTCGTTTTTTATGTAAAGTTCCCTTGAAGTCTTCGGACAAAATGTCACTGTAATTTCGTTCAATAAATAAATGAATAAATATACTCATGGTTTTTTTACATAAAAAATTGACACATTGTCCATGCATGTCACTTACTGCGAAATGCCAGTTTGCACGGGCATTGACAAGATGTCCCCAGACTTGAGCAATTTCAGCACTAACTTTATTTGCAGCCGTAGACGCTGCGTTTCGCCCTACAAGGGCTCGTCAGTACGGGTCGGAATGACCCAAACTAGCTGACAATGTCTTAAGCTTTAGCTGGTGCAGTCACTCTAGATATTTTCAGCTAGTTTGAGTCATTCCGAGCCGTATTGACGAGTTTTTGTTGGGCGAAATGCCTACGGCTGCTAAGGAACTGCTGTACTTCAATTGCTCAATTCTTAGGACATCTGTCTATCAAAGGAAACAATGATGCATGCGTTGTATCTATTTGTGATCTTGTACATACATAAATATACTCATGGTTTCTTCACATGAAAAATTGACACATTGTCCATGCATGTCACTTACTGCGAAATGCCAGTTTGCGCGGGCATTGACAAGATGTCCCCAGACTTGAGCAATTTCAGCACTAACTTTATTTGCAGCCGGAGACGCTGTCGATTCTTTAACTCGGTTAGTAATTGTCAATTGGTCTAGAATTGCTGAGCAATGTGAAGGACTGCATAACATTTTATTCTGTGCTTGTTTATCCTGACTTTGACGTGCAACCTGTAATCATGAAATAGTGCACAGTGTCGGTTCTCCTGGGCATAGGAAAGACAGTAGTATTTGCTTCTCTGCTTGATATTTCACAACATTATTGCAGAAATCCAAAATCCATGAAAGCTGGAAACGATGTTGAGAGCTGGTGTGATGTTCCAATGAATAAGACATAAAATCTAAATAGTATAAGCATAAGATGCATGCATTGCCATCTGGGATCGACTGTACGGCCTGTTCGGCGGCCCGACATTGAGTTTGTTGCCATTGAAGGCCCACGTAGCATCATGGTTGTCCATCCCTGTCAAAAGTAATCATTTGCTTTGTTTCAGGCTAGTGACCGTCAGAAGTCTCACAGCTCAACATCTGGAATGCAACTAAGCGTACAAACGTCTCCTCTGCTAGAACATCGAGTAAAGACGATACTACCTGATCGCCTGAAGGAAATGCGCAATGCTATCCAGGAACGGAATTTTCCAGTGTTCGCTGAATTAACAATGAGAGACAGCAATCAACTTCATGCCATCTGTCTTGACACATTCCCTCCTCTCACATATCTCTCAGCGGCTTCACATCGAATCATCCGTCTGATCCACGACCTTAATGCCCGAGTTGGACGAACCATTGCCGCCTACACATTCGACGCTGGTCCAAATGCCTTCATATTTGTAGAGGAGGAAAACATGGAACAAGTATTATCACTGTTGCGAAGAACATTTCCTCGACTTGGCGAAGATGGAAAGCTGGAGGAATTGCCTGTTGCAGGGCATCATATGAAGGAGGATAAAGTGGACGATGTTGATGAAAGGATGATTGATGGATTGAAGGAAATTCTCTGTGTACGAGTAAGTTTGAGTTCCCATACTTGGTACGATGCTTGACGGCATAAGAATACGCCATTCCATGTCGGAACACCTCGAAAAATTAATATCTGTTTTTAGATAACTGAGCAACGTGATTATTAGGCAACTCAATGATTATCAAATGTGATAAAGTCATAAATAACAATATATTTATATCTTATTTGCTCTCTTTCTGAACATTAAATGTTCCTAGGGTACGCGCCCGTTTGGTTTCAGCGTAAAATACATAGAATATCATCATTTATAACGGAATGCTACTTCGCTAGTGTGTGTGACTGGTTTAGATGTCATTGTACATGTAACAAGCTATTCATGCATTGGAAATGCTCAAGCTGCATGCTTATAACGCAACGCAAACATTGTACTGTCCGGATAGAGCTCATGTTGAATTGTTATGTTGATGCAAAGATATCTCTATTCCCTACGAATTAGTCACTGTATTATGCCACTGCACAAAACACAGGCTTCTTTATGATAGCTGGTCAGAACGCATTTATTGCACCGCAAATCTAGATGAGGTCATTGTTCTTTGTTCCCTCTTCGTTTCATTGATCGTAGCTTGTCTTGTCTATTAATTCAGCCACTTGTATTGTTTGTTCTTCCACAGTTTTTCATGAGTTCGATGTATGAAGTTCATTTCAAAGAAATATCAGCCTTTTCCTCAACTCTTCTTGCATTCTTCGCTTACAATTTTCTTCAACTCGGTTCAGTTCGTTGTAGATGACAACAAAGCTCATTAAGTCAAGCTTCCCTTACTTAAATTAATTCTTTTCTCAAGAAACATTCTCGATGTTTCCAACCTTTTTTCTGTTCATATCATGCTTCTGAATATCATGAGAGTGCAAAAAATGGGATCTGGGTATTTACATGACATTGAAAAATAGATTTGATTTTTTCGGTATATTGGGCATATCTTATCAAATATGACGATATGTTGATAGCATTACTGTGATCTCACTATATTTTAGATCGATGACAGGCGAACGCGACGAACGATTCTAATGATGTCTATTCTACATCTTCATACGCAAACTTTCTGTCTTTCTTAACAAACAGAACGACAATGAATGATGAAATTAACTGCATATTAAGAACTATGTTTTGAAAACATGTTGGGCCTTGCCCAATTATTAAATCAGTTTTAGGTAAGCCAACGTTGCAGTACGTGACAAAGGGAGGTCCGCGAGGGATAATTGGAAGTAGTCTATCGGTATTGTGTTAATGCATTTTGGAATTTCACTATCAGAAGTCAATTTTCATTTCGCTAGTCTATCGCAGAATTCTGTTTCCGAGCTCTCGAGATGCTAAAATTTAAATCTCACGTGCTAATGTCATGTCCTTTGTTCAATAGGCATCAGAGTAAGGAATCTTTCGTGACATGCGTGTGTATGTCAATAGTTAACACTTTCCATGTTAATATTCATAACTTGGTTTTCAATCGTGAAAATCTGCTAATTTGATTTTCAGTTTCATTATTTCTAGCGGATTCTAGATGTGAAGTTGTTATTGAATTAGCAGCAAAACAGCCAAATAGCGATAGCGGAATAGAGAAGTCAGCCTTCTCTGCATATTAGTAAGTTAAAGAAAAATAAATTAAAGAATCAAGCCATAGTAATCAAAGAAATATATATGTGAAGCGGGTTGAATAATGATCACTTTTTAGGACGGGAATGCCATGGTAATCTTGATATTTTGCAGTGGGAGTTGCCCAAAATATTCCGCCTCACTCATAGAGTAGGGATATATAGGTAGAGTGTCGACTCAAAATGTATCTGTACACAGTGAAAATTTTTATATCAAAAGATTCAGTTTTTTGCGGAGATAACGTTCCTGTGGTCCAAAAATCATTTGAGCACTTTTGAAAAAAGTCAAAATTTGCCAATTTATATGCTACCGAGATGACGCTTCTATATAAGTAGTATGAAACAAGTTGGATATCAAAAGGAATGAATACTTGTCAATAAGCATCATAACAAACATGAAATGAAGCTGATTATCAAGGGAATTTCATGATCCGCATTATTATGGAAGTCTTCATGAAAAAGTCACGATATTATTCTTGCTTCTTGGCTGAAATTTCAAGTTTCCAATTCAATTGTCACTGGCATGATTTTATAATTCACTACATTCATGTTTCACTTCTTGAATCTGAACAGTGATGTGGACCCATTTACATCTTTCAAAGTTAATTGAAATCATTGTCTCTGATTATGTGATTTTGCTCTGCCAGTGGCAGGTTGCTTTTCATATGATCACGCTTAAAACGATTCTCTCGAGGTTCAGCATGAAAGCAATAGCAGGTCAGTTGCTAATTTAACAAACATTACCTCTCCAAGGCTGTCATGACACGGACGATCTGTAAAATAATATCATTTCCTTCTGCTTTATACTATCATGATCAGTCGATTCAGTTGTAATTTCTTCAAAGCTGCATAAATATGCATATCTCACATTTGGTAACAATTAGCAACTATATCCCCCTCCAGTTCATTTAATAAAATCGAAAGTGTATACACATTGGGGATTTAATATATGCGGAGTTACCACTCTACCTAATATATCTACTCTATGGTCTCACCAAAAGGCCTGCTACTTTGACATGCCGTCATAATCGCTGTAGTCCAACTCTCATTATAAGCGAGTTTGCTATGGGTGGATTTATTGTGAACGAAAGTAATTGTACAATTGCGATTTTGCAAGTTATAGATTCACGCCTGTACATTAGAAGAATACCATAGTGCAACACACGAACAAGACATTATTCGAATTTTGGATGTCACGAAATGTCTATGCACGTGTTTCTAAATTTCTGCTGTATGTTTCATCAAAAATATAACAAATGGTCGATTGATAGTTTCATAACATTATTTGTAATACAATCATTAAAATTTCGATTATCATTTTTTTGCAACAACTATCCTATGTGAATATAATTTACCTGCAATTTCATTTGCCTTTTCAGGTTGGTGAAGGGCCGATGCTATTATCCGCAACCGATTCATAGTGAAGGACTTCGCGAATGTAGCGAATAGTGAAGAAATTACCCAGGTAACAATCGCAGCTTCCAATTGTGACAGAAAATCTCTATGCTTCATATCAAAATTCATATATTTTGATCATTGCTCATAATTCATATGTGCATGCCCAAATCGTTTTTTAATTTCACATTGTACGAGTAAATCACCGACGTGTATAATTTCCATACAATGGTTCTCCAGTTCTCAGTTTTTTGTCAAAATTCCTCCCGAACAAGCAGCTTTCTTCAATTTTCTGCTGTTTTCTTCCGTCATATTTCAAAGCCTCACGAGCATTTTTCATTTTTAGAGATGTTGCCTTTTCCAAAAAGTAGTTTCAGTCCAAGACTGATTCTGTTCTCAGTTAGAATAATGCAAAGACACACCAAAAACATTTAAAGAGAAAATATGCTTCGGGTGTTGACAAGGAAATGCTACACATTACTATGAGCTTGTAGAGCATACATCAGATGAATAGCTCTCATGACGTGTTGGATACTGACAATGTGAAGTGAAAACTTGACACTTTCCAATGTTTGTATTTGGTAGGTCCATATGTTGCTTTTGTCAGCGGATACGTGACAATTACTTTCCGTCGAATATCAGTAAGGTATTTGATTCTTATAACGTTTTACAAGGAGATGCGTCGAGTGCACTACCCATAAAACGTTTTCGAGAAAACATGAAAAACGATTTGTCATCACTATTATAACCAAATTACTGTGGCATAAGCTGCAATCATCAACAATCATAGTCCGCTTCATCGTTATTTCATCAACCGGTCGTTAAAACTATCAAGGAGGTCTAGATATCTATAATTGTACAATTATAGATATCTAGACCTCCTTGAAAACATGGACTCCTAGATATATAACACCTGGACTGAAAGGTTGATTGACCAAGTGTACGATACAAGGCTGATATCACTGCATATACAGTACTTCGACTCGAGGTAATGAAAGACACCCGTCTCAGGGCATAAAAACTGATTATGTGTCAAATCAATGCCCTTTTTTCATAAAATAGCCTTTTTTCAGCATTCAGTACTTACTGAGTACGATAATGAGTAGGGAAGAACAAAGCAAGTTGAAAGATAATGCCATAGCAATTAGACATACACGTACAATTAAGAAGAATATCATCATCATATTCATCTATTAAAGTTTGTGAAATGAATGCCTTTTTGCTATATATCCTAGTTATCAATTGCACATGTAGGCCCCCTGTTTATATGTTATATATTTACTTGTCATCGCTTTTGATAATTAATTAACATTTTCTCAAATGCACGCTAGTATTGGAAAACTATTCAATTACCCATAAAATCGGAAATTGTAATCAAACAGCTCAATGACTGCTTAACTTGGCTATCTTCATCTTTGAAGCAATCGCTTTGTGCTTTACATTTGATGTACAAATAGACAAATTTCTTGTCAAACCTTCATCAAGGTATTGAAGAAGCGATGAATCACGTACATGAATAAATTGTGTCCATGTGTGCACAAGTCCTGCCCGATAACTAAATTCGTATACGTTGTCTCGTCGATCACTCGTTCGACTATTCGTCGAAGCAGTTGTCTTTGTTCGCAGCATTTGTCCCATTTCATCAGAAGCCGCATCACTCCTCCATCTTTGAAGTAGATCTATAATCTCTTCAGCATAATTTATGGCAATGTCAGTCTCCTTCGAGTCTACAAGAAATTTTGTCCTTGCCATCAAGTTTAACACTTGTGAAAACGAAGAAATCTTAGAATTGACAGTAATATCACAATAGTTAGACTTTGGTATCAGCTTGCTATCGATGAGGATAGAAACACTCAAATCGCACTGAATGATCAAAGTGGCCTTTAACTGTGGAATGTCGTTATCTGTTTCAATGTAAAATACTCGTAGGTAGATCGAATTATCAATAGTTTTTGACAGAAATCCCGAAGGTACACAATTATCATAAGAAAGTCTCATTTCGATGTCATCTAAATCAGTTACTTCTTCACTTGATAAAAAGTCCTTCGATTTACTCTCAAGAATAGCAGCAGAGCGTTCAAGCCTTTTCGCTGAGGTAGCGGATGTCATTCTCGCGGTCGTGGATTTTGAGGAAAGATATGCAGGAGCATTAGGGAAGACACTAGGGATCGCAGTTGTTTTTAGTTTCCTTCTTTTTAACTTCTGGTGCAAACTTTTCGATCGCCGTTTGTTCGAATCGTGTCGTTCCTCAATGAAATCGGAATCCACGAAATGCAACGAGCACATTCTTGAATGTTTAGTCACTTTAAAATTTTTAATGGGGTTCCGAGAGATCCATTTATTTAGTCTTTCTTTGTCATATATTGGGTATTGATGGAAAGTGATGTATTCGTCTCTTCTTTGAGAATCGTAGCCACTGCAACAACCATACGCGGAGCACTTATTTGGCATTTTATGCTTCTCTACCAGAAGTGTGATGCTCTGTCGACGTCAGCCTTGTATCGTACACCGCTGTCAGCAGTTTTATGCTACCTTTCAGTCCAGGTGTTGTATATATCTAGGAGTCCATGTTGAAAACTATCCATCCACAGGCTTGTAACTTGATTTCTATGGCTTAAAATGAAGCTATCCTATACCAAAATCATTTCACTCAATAGTTGAGTGAACATACAATCTTCAATGTGTACATGGCTTATAATGAAGGTATATGAATGGTAAGAGGCTTAATCTTATCAGCTACAATTGAGTGAATGATGATCACTTGCAGATCCAAAATGAATTTTGTCAATCAATTAAAATATCAGCTAATACAGGATTCCGCGACCTGGAAAACGTGAAAATTGTACATCGTAATGTTTGTAAGTTTATATAATACCTTTGCCCTTGTGATATCCATAACAATCAACTTATAGTACTTAATAGAAGAGCGCGAATGCTATTTATGTCTGCGTTTCAAATTAGTGATTAAGAGTGAATGCAGAGGGCTCGACCTCTAGACCAAAAAGATCGCTCAGTCAAAGTCTTGACCAGGGACGCCGGCAAGGGTGTTGCAACTGCAACACCTGCCCTAAACCACGTGTTGCAGGTATGTCCTCTTCATAAATCGCGGAATTATTCTCAAGTAACCCTGCAGTCAATAAAGCGGCTCCACACTGACAAGAGGTTAATTCTCATTACCATGTGTGACAATCGAGTGTTATAACCACAGAATTTGATTCATCTGCGCGCGCTTCGGTAAACAAAATATCTAATTCTGTGGTTATAACGTTTGTGCGATGAATTGCAGTGTATGAAGTAAAGTGTTTGGTATGAAGTGTGTTGTCGTCACAGTTTACAGTCCTTGAGGCTGTCACGACGAGCTTATATTGTACACAAATTTGCTGTTACGTGTACTACGAAATTATAAAAATACTTAAGACTTTTAGTGTGAACTGATGACGAAATTACAAAATTGTTAACAAACAAATCGTAGAATAATTGATGCAACACGCTAACGTTTGCGAATATATTTCGTAGTGCGTTTGACAAGACAAAATATTGCAATATTAAGTCCATTATGACAAATTCGACATTATTTTACTTGCGCACAGTTGTGAGCATTTTTTTGAAAATCAATTAGTATTTTCAAATATTTCATATTTTACCATATTCCAAGATTCAAAGTGTGATAACAATTCGGATCTTTGTAGCATATGTATTCGTACAGATCATGCTTAAAAGTTTCTTGATCCTTTTCAAGGCAAACTAATAGTCAAAGACTGAAAACTTCCCTATCTTCGCATGTTTAACTTATGGAAGCAACTGAATGTAATTTGTCCTCTATGAAGATATCGGTCAATTTCTATGCATTAGAAGATTGGAGCTACCACAGATATTTTGCACTCATCATAGATATCCTTTGCTTTCAAATTCACACGAGTTTACAGTCTTGCGCTGTATTTGTAGAGGCAATGTCTAAATTTATATTGCTATCCCTGATCCACTACGACCTTGTTCATGAAAAATAGTATTACGGTGTTTGCTCCAAATAGTTGCAATTGCGTAAGAGTGCATTTGTTTTAGATTTAGTTTAATATTTAAAATTGTAAAGACTCTTGACATAATGGTATTCATTTCATACAGGAAAACCGCCTACGATGAAAGAATTCTCTTGTATTATCAATTGGATTATTGCAAGTCATTTCCAAGGAGAAACAAAATGTGTTGCTTAATGAAAAATCAATTTGAATGGAATATATTTATTTGTCCTATCTATCTTGCATCAAAGAGACATCATACGTACCTACATTTATATATCGTGTTATAAATTTACAGAATTTGACTTGTTGTAAATTTAGACTCAGACTAAAATTGAAAACAAAGTGATAATTCGTTTTGCGCACAGGCCAGAAATAATCGTCCGATGAGCACGGAAAAGTCATCAATTTAAAGTGAACAAGAAGATTTTGGGTAGGCATGTACACGTATATAATTAGACTCACTAATTATGAAACAGCCTTTATGAACCAACATGAAATATTGGGCATGAGGGTGGGCGGTTGGGGCAACCCAAAGTGCCCTCCTTGAGATCGATGCAATGCCGGTGTCCCTACTCTTGACCAGCGCGCCATGCAGAGGCAGGCCGCTTCCCTAATAGAAATACTGGTCTAACTTGTGAGTTTATTAAAATTGTTAATAAATATAAAATCTTCCCATTCATGTTTGCATTTTCAAAAGAAATCGTTTTTCGATCGCATGAAAGTCAATTTTGTACAAATGCATTGGAAAATGCCCTATATTGTCTCAGGACTTTTCTGTAGAACAACAATGATGTCTTTTGTTGAAAATGTGATACTTAGAAAACCTGATAATATATTGGTTTTTTGCTTTCACTAGACTTGTTTTTATTGAAAATGTACCAGTATACAGCTATCATTCATGGGAATATCCCACCATTGTCTTAACAGGTGTGATGAGACTAGGGGCCCTTTATGAGAATTAGTATAACTTTCTGTAATCACTTATTATAACTTGTGAGCTATTCCGGAGGGTTTTTGGTTTCCATAATCGAAGGTCTGATTAACGCTTGAATTAATCCATGCACTCAAAAGACACCCAAATCGCATCGTCAGAGCGTAAAAGCGATACTACGTCGCAGTAACCAAGTAAAACTTCACAATGAATGAGCAACCTATCTACGACCGCTGCGAGTTGTTGACTGTATAAATGCTATGCGATCACCCGGCATTAAACAGTTGAAACAATCGTCAATTTGAGAAGTCGTGGAACGTGGTCAAGTGCATGTTCTCGTGTTATAGCATGCTTTTCAATAAAGAAATAACAATACTTGCATCAGTTAGGGCCTAATTAACTAGATACAGCAGATTACTTTTTGCAACTAGCGAATTTCCATTATGCAAGCTTTTTATAATGGGAGAAATTCCGCTGACAACTTCAGGAGCATTTTATTCATATTATGATAAGCAATGAATGTAGACAGCTTACACATGTGTTTGCCAGTTGTGAGCACATGTCCCTAGTTGCCGGTCCATGGATAATTATACATGATCCATGAAATCTCGATAATTATTATATAAAAAAATTAAAAAACTCGCAAGAAAAATAATATTCAGTGACATATATTGATAAACAATTCTTGAAACATGGTTAAGAAGTATGAATAAACTTTTTTGAATACAGTTTGTATGTTTTTATTCGAATTAATTTTTCAATCACATTTGCCATGGTTAAATCATCCATTATCAATGAGTCTTGGATAATTCCAGTGACCAAAGATAATTCCAGTGACAAAGATATTTTGAAAAAGGGCATGATTTCTCGTGAAAGTTTTATTAGGCGTAATCAAAAAGCAGTGCTGAAACGCTCTTACAACTATGAGTTAGTTATTTTCAAATAGGTATCTTTAATGGTTAAAACATGACTCATGATCAGGTTAATGATCAGTGACTCATGGATAAATCACTGAAAATAGATATTATAAAAAGGCATAATCTCTCGTGAAAATTCATTAATGACTTATATGCCCTAAGCAAATAAGAAAAAGTGCTAACACAATTTTACATCTCTATGTCAAAATTTTGTCAGCGTTTTTGAATTTATATTTGATGGACGGTAAAAAGATCGATGATCAGTGATCCGTTGTTAAAAGAATGCATATGATAGATATCCATTGTCTTTGGAGAGAATGATATAAGATGCAATGAAAGTCATCAAAGAGAAACAGCCTATTCTCAAACGTTAAGATCGGATATTGACGAAAAGACTTTTTGTTCACCGTACTGCAATCCATCCAAAAAGAAATATTTGTTTACAGAGAAAAGTTTCAATTGTAATTTCACCCATTGAAATAGAAAATTTTTTATAAGCCTTTATTTGACTAAGAAGGAAAAAACAGCTGGAAAAGTTAGCACAGCAGTAGAATGTTTTATATGGGCGGAAAGCAAAATAAATTTGTATAACGTGAAAAGGGAAATCCGTCGTATGTTGACCATTCCATTCCAATAGTCGCAGACTTGATTCTTTCAATGCGAAAGTTTTGCGAATTACAGACACTTCTCGGATCACAGTACTATTGATCTTAAATTTTCACAAGTTGGATAATTTTGACGCCACAGATATGGTTTCAGTCACTGAGAATAATCTCTGAATTCGGGAGCGAGCATTTGAACCTCTTATTGTCATCTGCTAAGTGCGTGCGCGTTTTCAGGAATTTCTATTAAGCCTTTAACCAATTAACTTCTATATTTTTTCATTTGATTGTATGATGAACTACGCAACTACGCAATAGACAGGGACATCACTTTATCACGAACATGCGTTGATGCTGTGTGAGCATGTGAACAGCTGATTTCGGTATCCAGGAACTTGAAATATTTGTTAGAGGTTTAGAACTAAAACAAAAAATAATAATCACTCATACTTCAACACCCATCAACAATGAAACAAAATATTTATTGTTAGGCCCCTTCTTCCATGGAAATAAATCATAAACTTAATACTAACTTAATATCCGCGTTTGGAATTGTATCATTTTATGATTATTTGGTTTCTTGACATGCTCTGCAGGTCACCATCAAGGCGTCAGGGCATAGTAGTGTCCACCAGTGCCCAATTCCGGGAAATTTATTATTCCGTTATCCCTGCTTGTATTTCTAACACATCTTAAAATGGACGAAAGTTGATAACAGCTATCAAACATGACAGAGTACATGTGCTAAAGTTTTTTACTATATGCCCACAGTGATATAATAACAACACTTTTTATTCATTTAGCACTTCGGTGCTTAATTTTATGGCAAGTATATATAATTTCTATGAGTCTTACTCAATAAGTTAAACCATAGAGTACCTATATAAATATACTCTATGGGTTTATTCATAAACAAAAAAACTGAAAATTAAAAATTTTTATTTGTTTTAATGAAAGATTCGCCCATTCTCGTTTAAAACTAAATCAACGGAAAGTTTCGTTGCCTTCGTCATCTACGGTACACTGAAATTAAGCTGACTGTCTCTGGTGTTTATGGGAGATTTGTGAATGGTGGAATATAAAAGAATCTCTTAAACATTTTGAGGATATTGACTTCCTACGCAGCGGTGCTATTTTTTTTTTCAACTGCAGAAATGTTCGGATCAAAAGAGGAGAAAAAATTTATGGTGGAGAGCAACTCAACTCGTTTCCCCCATGATGCTGGCGACATCGCGACGAAAAAAAACACCTGCAGAATCTAGATACCTCATCCCCACAGATCATTCCAATATTTATTTCAGTTTCCTTTATGGAAAATCAATGACGAGAAATACTCCATCATAAATTTCAATTCAAGGTTTTTGCCGCTGTCAAAAGCAGAAAAGTTGAAGCTGAAAAAAGTAAGTAACTACGTTTGGTTTAAGAAGAACTCAATCTATAAGTTTTAGCTGAAATATCATTCAAAAATTGTTTAGAGGTTACAAGAATCTTCAATAAACGAACCATCGTGTATACAGCAATAAAACTTTTAACTCGGACAAGAGTAAAATTTAGTCTAGGGCATACATAATCAAATTACGCTACCGATACGATTTTATACGTGTCGATAGACACTCCCCTATACATTGCTTTTTTTAGTGATGAATGTTTAGCACGGATTTTCAGTAAAACTGGTAGCTCCGGGAAACTTCGGTGTCACTAATATTTCGTAATACTTATATGTTTCTCCATATCTACTGAGAATTCGAAAGAACTGCAACATCTGCGAGAAACTACATTGCATAGCCAAAATTATAAAACGGTTTTTATTTCTAAATTTCATTTTTTCTTGAAGCTGTGGTAAATAAAAGTTAGAAATTGTGATTATTCTGATCGAATGATCCCGGTGTATGTCAAGTTTCCAATTAAAATCAAGATCGAATATTTTTTTGTAATGCTTCCAGGCAAATGTACATATCTTGAATATTTCAAGACATTTAAATCTAGCCGTCTGGCTAGTAAGGTGTACCAACAAGTTTTGGAATGGCCTGTTCTGATAGAAAAATGTACTTGCAATGATTTTTTTCGAGTGCAAACTCCTTAAAGAAAAACAAACTTTCCGAAACAAATCGATAATACAATCTGAAATGGGGTTATTTTACTGTTTTAGGGGGAGGGGGGGTTGGGTCGAATACGGCTACTTTTTTCTTATGACCTTAATAAATTTTCAAATAAATGTTGCAAATTCCTTTTACCCTCGATGTACGTCCTGTGTATGTAGGCCTACTTAAGAAATTTATAAGCTAATATTAGAAAATTCATTTTGAGTGTTTTAAGTTTGGACATGAAAACAGTAAAACTTGCAGAAGTGTCGAATGGGCTTGGTAATTCGGGTCTAATTTTGTTTTTACAACATC